>BPLR01009953.1:0-25042 GCA_021605095.1 Caerostris extrusa
AGGTTTATTATTGACTTGTTTTGTACCGCCGAATGTATGAGTATAGGAATAAATGAATAGACAATAAACAATCTATGACGATATTACAATAACTTTTGTTGGGATGCTTACAGAAAGATACGAATGAATGGCATCTTATAAAATATCACCGAATTGTAGTCGAAATCCAGGGGATGTTTTCAACGCTAATTTTAATATTAAATAATAAAAATAATCTTAAATATTATTTTAAATGATGTCAATGTTACAGATCCTCAACAGCAATGCTTTCCTTTAATAATATTTCATTTTCGGTAATACTAAGATAATGATAATACTATGCATAATGATATTAACATATACTGACACTAGTATTGATTTTATTGCTGTTTATTAATGCTTTATATATTTTGGATTTTCATTTATACTTTTCTAATTCATATCATAATTTTTAAGATATGCACATAGATTCTTCGATCAAATTCATGTTTCTCTTCCCACTAATTAATACTAAAAAAATTTAATTTTAAATCCTTAATTAATCAATTTATGATACAATTTTTCTGATAAAACTTAATGGGTAATTGATTTGTAAATTAAACGTTCGATTCAGAGATTTTTAGGTAGCTTTCCGTTTATAAGCATATGAAAACTCAATTTTAAAAGATCCACAGAAAAAAAAAAAATCCTTATCTGTTTAAATATTACTGTAGTAAAACTTTTCAAAAAAATAAACTTACCACAATTTTATTATAAAATAAAGATTTAAAAAAGAAAATCTATACTATTAGCATTCATATAAACTTATTTCTGGAGTAATTCTGATGCTTCTATTATTAAATTGCCCACATTTCAAATTTAATGCTTTGCGAATTTTAGTATGATTCAATTGAATGATATTAAATTCACCTCGTTCAGGAAAAAAAAATGTTCCACTTTCAATTTCAAATATATCTTAAGGTAAAGAAAATACAATAGCCCTTAGTTGGGGGCAATAAAAGCACGACAACAGGCTAGAACAGGGTAGCCAGCCAAATGATCTTGCATGGAAACTTTGCGGAAATGCATCATAAATTCGTGGGCCGCATGCTTAAATTTTATATATTCCTATATTAGATTTAGACCCACTATAGACCCATTTTTTTGGAGTGAAGAATTAAAACATAACGAGGTTGTTATTAATGTGTTTACTATTATTAGTATATGGGCAAACATAGATAATATAATAATAATAAAACTAAGAACACATTGTTAAGTAATATCTAACACTGAAAATGAAATATAAAAAATATAAATATAAATGAAATAAAAAAAATGAATTCATTAAAATATTTATTTTACTAGTGCGATATTTGCTTTGCGCATGAGCAATATTTTAAAATCAAAGTTAATAAATTTTTCACATAATTTCAAACATTTCATTTTTAATATATGGATGCACACATAATCTATTTTTTAATACATGTTTTTCACTACTTTGGCAATTATAAAATAAATACTTATATTAATATATTTGTAAAAATGTGACAAATCATGGGGCAGAAAAATATTCAAGGCCGCGGGTTGGCCACAACTGGGCTAGATGGGTTTGTATGATTAAAAAAAAAAAAGCCGTCTACAAGTTATACGATCTTTTCCCCAAAAATGTGCAGAAGGTGCTACTGAGAACTAACTTTTCTTCTTCAAAATAAATCATTTACCTGACGCAACGACAAACCAACTCACCGATGCACTTTTAAGGTACCATAAAAATTATATCACAAGTGAAGAATAAAATTGATTTTACGACACATTTGTTCGCTTAGCAGTTGACCTGTGGTTTCGGTACATTGAAGGAAGAACCCCCAATCTGAAGTAAGGCGTGGAACAAGAGCTGCCCTAAACGCAGCTAAACACGGTTTTGGAGTTTCTCTAATTGCCGGTGGCACGGCCCAGAGGCACCCCGCGGGGGGGGTGTCTTTGTTTTCCCACAGTGATACCGATTCCTCTGGGCGACCGCAGAACTTTGCTGGGCTTCCATTGAGGGAATTATGCAGCAACTTAATTGGTGGAGTTGGTTTTTCTTCACATCAGCCAAACGGATAAGCTTCGCTCATTGCTTAATTCACAGCAAAAGAACAAGTTCTTTATTGCTTACATCCGGAGCACCGTTGCTTTGCTGATCATATGACCATATCACTACATGGGTACAGTCCATAAAGTCTGTTTACAATTTTGAAATATATATTGAAGGGACAAATGGAGAACATGTTAGTGTGTTATTCAAGAATAAGGCTTATATTTAAGCATTTTTTTGTGTCGTTCAATTTTTGATTTAATTTAATGCATCTCTATATTTTGACACTTTTAAAGTAGTCCAAGATGGTACTCGATTTCTAGTGATGTTTTCTGCATAACATCCCCAGGATACTTGATACTTATACTTTTTTTTGTCTTCTTTCGATGAGATCATGTTAAGAGCTATATCGTGGTACCAAACAATGGGTACAAAATATGACTGATCAAACCAGAGAACCCCCTGATGGCATGGGCGCCATTCATGAGGATATGCCACACAGAACATTGGCAAAAAGTCATCTTGATGTACTGCTTGCAATTAAAAGGTACCATATTCATTTGTATTAAATTAGATAAATGAGACCAAAAAAAAAAAAAAAACTTGTGAATATATATTTCTCAGTTTGTAATAATCACTAGTATGTCTTTCATTTGCCTTTGTAATAAATTTTTGAAATTGTAAAAGATACATTATGGACACTCTGTGTAATCGTTAATTTTTGAAAAGTTGAAAAAGAAAACACCTAACAAAAAGTAAACATTCAAATATTAAAAAATATTTTATTTAATTTCTTGATTTTTGCACACTAAAAAATCAGTTACCTTGTCAGTGGCATATTACTAGCCTGAATGCTGGATCTCTATCTGAGTGGATTTTTTATCTCTACTATATTTATTGCTTAAAAACGTTCTTCATTTTGAAATTGCGCTAAGCAATGTAGACTTGGTTGTTGCTAAATGTTACATTTAAAATGCGCAATCTATTTCAATCATCACATATTTGTGAACAAACATTTTTTAGGCATGATTATCAAGAAAATCGATAAACAAATACCATTTGACTAATCTCTTTTGTCCCTGGTTATCGCAAAAAAAAGAATATAATTTAAGTTAATTCAATATCACGCATCGAATCCTTTTATTTGATCCAGTAAATAATATTTATTTTTTATTATATATAAGGGAATGATAATTGCATTAGATGATTTTTCAAGATTCTTTTGTTCTGGCTACTGCCAAATACATAGCATGAACTAGCTTGCTCACCTGAATTATACATATCTATTTAATGAATCGTAGCAATAATGTGTGCCAGTATCCATTCAATGAATTCATATGCCTCATTGTGCTTGCATTTAAATTGAGGAATCTTTCAAAATAATTTTTTTTAATACAAAATGTACAGAGTAAATAAAGATTTCAACATTAGCCTAAATATCATATATCATATTTTAGCTAACGGTTGATACATTTTGTCTCATTTCATTATTAAATTTTGTGAATGTGCAAAAGCAGATTTTCCAGTAACTCTATACTATACACAAGTTGTCGCAGCGGCGTTCATTCTCATATCACTGAAATCAGATTCGAGAAGCAAGAGATATAATGCTGTATCCCTGTCGTGGAGGAAGTCTTCAGTATCGCCTGTGTTTACATTGGTGTCGGCTTGGGGCGATTCACCATTTCAGATAGTACTGCTAAATAAACTGAAAGGGAGAGGAAATGTCTCGATTCCGTTTGTGGCCCGACTCAAGTTTACAAGACGGATAACGATGCTAAACAGACTGAAAAGAAGACAGGAAGCTTAACTTTCACGCGCCGGGGAACATGCTAAAAATCCGGAAAAAACTGTTGGTAAATTGAAATATTTTACATAATGTTTATGGATGGATTGATCCTATTCTATAAAAAGTCATTTAATGCAATAAAAGACGGAATTTGTTAATTGCACTGTTGTTATTATTAATACGAAAAAATATTTCCAACGAATTTTAGATTTGCCTCTTTCAATTTCACAACTAACCATTTTTTTCTTTTTTTTTTTTTCACATTTAATTCAAATATTCGTTTTGCAACATTTTTCCCATTGGAACTAAAAATGTTATGTAATAAGCCACCGTATATACTAGAAGATGTTTGAAATATTTTTTTTTTCTAATTATATTTTAATATTTAATTTGAAAAATATTTATTTTAAATAATATTTAAAGTATATATTAAAATATTAATTAAATAATATGATAAATATATATTTTAACAGAAGGGGGAAGAAAAAAGGCGAAACACTTGTTAAAAGTTACTAATAAGTTTAAGTCACCTTAGGCAATGCATAAATCCTAAAATTGAAAAACGCAAGATTAATTTGATCAATTGCTAAAAATATACATAGAAAAAAATTATTATATCATGATAGTTTAGTTTGTCTCTATACAGTCATTACCTGTACACTTTAGGCTAATTAGATCCCGGGGCCTACAGCCCTAACATGGATTAACAAAGCATCCATGCCCCTGCCAGGATTTGAATTTGCAGCCTGTTGTACGAAAGGTAAGTGCACCAACCAATTAGTCACCAGACTGCTTTATATTAGAATATGTATATGTACTTAAGTTTTCACTGCATGCCAAACTGAAAAATTGCTAAGACCAACCTTAAAAAGCTTTAACTGACGCGAATAATTATGCAATGTAATGTCATCCCTATAGTTTTCTGAATTACATTAAAATATTAAATTCAAAGTTGTTGACACCATTACAAATCATTCCTTACTAATGAACCACTGATTTCAAAATGCAAGAGGAATCGCCATACAACTTGTGCGTCTGTTATCTGTTCATCACTACAAGACTCTCCAACCGTCAACACTGCAGCAAATGATGCTGATGCCGACACCAGTACTCCGCCAATTATCGCCCTTAATTGACACATAAAGCTGCCAATTAGGGGAGAACGTCTTAACTCGAATGCCATGCTCGCTCGTAAATAACCAACGGCCGCCCTTTACAGTGATCCTCTATCGTCCATTTATCGCCACTACTTTAATTATGGGGATTTAATCTGGAAAACCCAAACAAAAACAGTGGCCACCGATTTGATAAACAAACCTTCCAGGGGTTCAGAAAGGTCAGCGTTCGATAGAAAATATTTTATTAAGGAGAAAAAAAAAAAAGATACCAACCACAGAGCTCATTCACAATTAAACACCACTCGACGCAGGGTTTTAGGAGACTTCCAAAATATACACAGCGGTTGAGTGAAATATTAGTCAATTCGTGTTTCGTCACCTCAGTGTGATAAGGGCACTTCAAAGGGGGACCGCGGAGGCGATGTTTATTTTATCGTTTGCGAGTGGCAGACGATAAAGTAAACCTTTTATAATTCAATAACAAAAAATATTGAACCGATGACTAAAGTCATTAGATTTTAATGCTTGCATATCTGGGGGCACTGATATAGTAAAAGGAAATAACTTTGTAATCTGATATTGAAATGCTATTCTATACTAAGTTGATGGATGGACGTTTATTATGGCATGCATAAAGTGTATTTGTATAAGGAGTTTTAGTATCTTATTATTATATTCCATATTTAATTTTTAAAATCTCAACTCCAATTCATTCATTAAATAGTCTTAGTATCTTCAATTAGTGCAATTAAATTTTACTCATTATTTTGACTTGATTGATTTTAGTAATAATTTTTTATCGCAAACCTGAATACAATTAATAAACTAAATTCAGATTGTTTATGTAAAAGTAAGTTATGTATGCTGTATGAAAAAAATGTTATATGAAATTATCCTGAGCGCGAAATTCTGAAAATTGCTTAATTTTAATTGAATGCATAAAAAATACTGAACGAATATTCAAGATAAAGTGAATGTAACAACGGCTACAAATCAATTATCTTAACCATACTTTTTTTTTTTCTTCTGTATGCGGCCCACAATAACAGAGTTCATCTGATTGAAATTTCCAGAATATATCTATTGACTATTAACTCACTTACGGAAATACTTATTTTTATTACACTATTTAATATGTGATTCTTCAAATTATGAAAGGAAAATCTTTTTAGGAAATTTCGTTAAAATGTAGAAAGCACTTTTTTTTTCTTCTTTAAATTAAGAAAATCTTTAAAGATTCAATATTATTAATGTAACAATTCATTAAGCTATTTAAGAGTGGGAAATTGTATTTAAGCCAACTGAAATTATTCCTTTCTTGACCTATCATGGGGGCTGTTGAGCCAATGAAGAAGAAGAAACTATTCTTTAAAAGTCTTTAGAATTAAAATATTGATTTTTTAAATTCTGATGATATTGTTGTTAAAGAGATATCAAAATATGTTAATCGCAGAACAGTTTATGAATGCTATCATGTAGTCAAGCTCTCTCATGTATCAAATATAATTATTTTGATTTGTATTTTTAAAATACAATATTTAATTGAGTAAAGTAAAATATTCTCTTTACAATTTTCATATGAAATCAATATCATTTAAAAGTGCCTTAACAATCACCCAACATAAGTATTTATTTCTGATTGGTGTCTATGGATAGCAAGTAGCTGTGGGTAGTAAGTAATCAAGCTCTCATAACTCTCACCTATCAATAGGTTTTTTCTTTTAAAATACATTATTACTTACTTGAATGAAATAAAATATTCTCTTTCCCTTTCATATTAAATCAGTTTACTACTGTGGGCAGTAGGTGTCATCCTCTCATAACTCGCCTATGAACTTATCAACAGGATTTATCTTTTAAAATGCATTATTACTTATTTGAAAGAAAAAAAAAACATTCTCGCTTCCCTTCTAAAATATTCATATTGAATCAATTTACCTTTAAAATTATCATAACAATAGATCACCAAAAGTATCACTACCACTGTGGGTAGCAAGTAGCCAACCTCTCATAACTCTTGCCTGTCAACAGGATTCATCTTTTAAAATACATTATTACTTGAACAAAATAAAATATTCCTATCCTCTCTAAAACATAAATATTAAATCGATTTAAGTTTAAAAGTATCGTAAAATCGATCACCAAAAGTATTTATTTGCCCTCAGCGTCTGTGGGCAGCAGATAAGCTCTAGCCTATAAACCTCTCAGAGGGATTTATTTTTTAAAATACATTATTACTTATTTGAAAAGAAAAAAACATTCTCGCTTCCCTTCTAAAATATTCATATTAAACCAATATCATTTTAACAATCGATCACCAAACATTCTCCTTAGCGTTTGTGGGTAGTATAAATAGTCAACTCTCTCAACTCCTACTCTCTATCAACCTCTCATAACTCTTGCCTATCAACCAATCAACAGGATTTATTTTTTTAAATACATTACTACTTATTTGAAAAAAATATATATATTCTCGCTTTTCATCTAAAATATTCTTCAATTTAACTTTAAACGTATCTTAAAAATCGATCACCAAAAGTATTTATTTCTCCTTAGCGCCTGTGGGTAATACGTAGCAAAGCTCTCATAACTCTCACCTATCAACAGAATTTATCTTTTTTTAAAATACATTATTACTTGAGCAAAATAAAATATTCTTTTCCCCCTTCTAAAACATTAGTATTAAATCAATTCAATTTAAAAAGTATCTTATTAAACGATCACAGAAAATATTTATTTCTTCTTAGGAATATTAACATAAAATATTTATTTCTCCTTAGTAGCAAGTAATAAAGCTCTCAACAGTCTTTTCTTATCAGCCTCTCAGAGGAATTTAGCTTTAAAATATATTATTACTTGAGCAAAATAAAATATTCTTTGTCCTCTTATGAAACATAAATATTAAATCAATTTAACTTTAAAAGTATCTCAAAAATCGATCACCTAAAATATTTATTTCTCCTTAAGCGTCTTCTGTGAGCCAGCAAATAACTTAAGCTCTCAACAATCTCTCCCGATCAACCTCTCGGAGGGATTTATCTTTTAAAATACATTATTATTTATTTGAGAAAAACAAAATATTCTTTTGCCCTTACATTAAATCAATTTAACTTAAAATCGATGATCGAAAATATTTATTTCTCCTTAAGCGTCCGTGAGCCAGCAAGTATCAAAGCTCTCAACACTCCCATCTATCAACCTCTCGGAGGAATTTATTTTTTAAAATACCTTTCTACTTATTTGAAAAAAATATTCTTTTTTAATCAATTCAACTTAAAAAGTATCTTAAAAACCGATCGCCGAAAATATTTATTTCTCTTGAAGCGTCTGCGAGCCAGCAAGTAGCTTAAGCTCTCAACACTCTTCCTATCAAGCTCTCGGAGGGATTTATCTTTTAAAAATTCAATATTATTTATTTGAAGCGAGAGTTGTGTCGGGGTTGTCGGCGTCGCCGGGACGGACGCGTCGTTGATAAATTGGGCCCGACGACAGGCTGCGAGGGATGCGTGCGTAATGGACCCGGAGGAAACGCCGCGCTCGCAACCAGTGTCGACAGGCGGCGGATAAACAACGCATCCGTTGCGAAACGCTTTCAATGCGCAAGGTGATCCAATTATCCCGAACCTAGTTTAATGACGATTTCATGGTCGGTTTACATAAACCACTATCAGGCCGCCAAATTCACGGAATGAGCCTTTCAAAAGATTAGCTTCGTCGAATTTCAACTGAGGTTTTCATTTACTTTTAAGGTTTCAAAGCATAAGTTTACTTTTTCAATAATCTTGTGGCATCGACAACTGGTCCCTAATTGCACCGAATTTAAACTTAACTTAAATTCTTTTATTTTTAATTTTTTTTTTTATCTTTTATTCAATTCCTTCTATTAGCTCACACTCTCCCTCTATATATCTTGTTCAAATTTTCAATCGTTCATAAAACACTTTTTATTCATCCACTCCAGTTCAAATGCATTTTTTTTTTTTTTGAACTTGTAGTGGATGACACTAGATGTTATTACAGTTTTCACAAATATTAATTCATTAATTTTAGTTTTTTTTTTTAGATTTAAGTTACATGTATCTAATAATAGATGGCGCCAGATAAACTTAAAAAATGAATGAAAATTATTTATAAAGGACTTCCTGCAATATAGTGTGAAAAAAAGTAGGAATTGACTTAAAAACATTTTTTTTTTTTAATATTACTTGTTAAGGTTTCACTGCATTATTTACTTTTTTCAATAATCTTGTGGAATCGACAACGGGTCTCTCATTGTACCGAATTTAAACTTAACTTTTATTTTTTTATCTTTTATTTTGTATTTTATACTTTTATTTATTTTTAGTATTTTTTTTTTTTTTGAGTACCATTTATTTAATTTAGAAACTTTATCTTGCAATTTTTTTATATGCTAACAATTAAGCAGTCAATTAAAATTAAAATCATATTTATGAATTAAGATGACCAGGTTAAGGGGTATTTCGCCCCATTGGTACTCCGTAATCGGTACGCCAGTTTAATAAGGTTTCATGGAAGCTTCTTGTATCTCGATTTTTTTCTACAAGTTAATTTTAAAAATTACGTTAAAATTTCAATTTTTAAAAGTTCACACTAATTTAAAAAATTCTTTAAAAAATTCTTTTTAGTAAATAAATACTAACAAATCAGCCGGGATATGCCAAGTTGTTTGCTGTTGGAATCTTAATTTAGATGGTACCGTAATTCTAGGAAGTCAACTATTGAATTAGTTTATTACCAATCTAGTTTTATGACTATTATTAATTGAAACATAACTAGAATTGATTATATAAAAATATATCTTGTTGATTGTCATAAAAAATATCAAAGATTCCAATTAAAACTGTTTAGATTGAAAATGTGTTGTTGACAAAAAGACATGCTTCGATGATTGTCAAGAACTTCTAAAACTGCATTTCAGGCTATGTCATTTAATCAAACGTCATTGAAAAAAGAAAGAAAAAGGTTATAGGTGTCCTGCACATTAGAAATAAAGGAATGGACAAAATTTCTAAGTGAAAAACTTGATAAGCAAGCACAATTCATTATTTTAATTTGGTTCTTTTAAGGAAAATAGTTGGAATCAAACTCTTTATTTGCGCTTTAAAATGTCCTGCAGTTAAAAAATTTCATAAATGGATACATCTAGTAAAATATAGTTAGGGTTAACAGTTAGGTTAAGTTAACAAGTTAAAAAAGATCATTAAACCTCTCAACTTTTGAAGAAAAAACACTTTATTTTAATTTATAGCCAACTTACGTTCTTCCACTAGACTTAATAGAATCGCTTTAATAATCCATATAATGAACGCAATTAAGCAAATCAGAAAGATTTTAAATTAAAATGTAATAATAATTTTATATATGAATTTTCACCAATTTGTTGTCTATTTTTCAGATAATCTTCGAGGGGAAAAAAAAAAAAATTAGAGAATGCGTTTTTCTATTTCAGATGAAATTTCCAAATTCAAATTTCCAAAAATTTATGTCTTGTTATTTTTCGAGTAAAAGCATATCTAAAAGTACAATCCTCTTAAAGTGTGATAAAAAGACGAGATAACTAAAATAATAACTAATAACTAGATACTAGACCTTTAAGGACTTAACATGAGAGTTGCATTTTTAATTCAAAATTAATGATGCTTTTAAGTATGCGAAAATAAAAATTATGAATATTGAAAATGTTTTTTTTTTTTTTTTTTTAAATATAGAGTAGTTAGGAAAAAAAAAAAAAAAAAAAAAAAAAAAACCTTTTCCACTAATTTTTCAAATAAATTTTTTAAAAATTATAGTAAAATAAAGAAAAAGAAAATGCACTTATATGAACTTATTTGCTTCTTTTTCAATAAAAATTTTATAACAATTTAAGTCTTATCACTTCCCAGAAAAGGAGATACTCTTTTTACACATTAACAAAAGCATCAAATAAAAGCATATAGATTTTGCCAGAGTTATAGAAAAATGGGGTAGTGTTACTCGCGTCCATAGCATATTTTCAAGCTACACGTGCCCCTTGGGTAGTGCTAAATGAGTAACAGGAGTGCAGCCTTTGCTTATGGCATAAAGATTAGCTTTCTCTGTATTACCAGCTGCTTTAGAACAACAGTTATAGACAATTTTGGCAGAGTGCAAGCAGCAATTACCATTTTTGAAATGTTAACATTACTACACTAACTGCAAATTCATGTTGGAATTAAAACTATGTTTCACTTGAGTACAACTCATGTACACAAATCTTTTTACTATTGAAAAGCGTAGTTATTTCTAACATAAAATTATTCTTAAGACATGACTTGCACTAAGAAGCGTACATTCATTAGCAGTAATGTATAAATTCATGAAGAGTAATTCTAATGAATAAATAACAACAGATTAATTATTTTGTAGATAAAACATATCATTATAAAATTTTCAATTTTAAATAATCTTTTAATCCATGTTTTTTTATTTTCTGTTTGCTTTTTTAAAACATTTTATGTAACAATTGTTAATAATTCAAAAGCATTTAAAAATGATGGATGCATAATTATTACAATGATTGTATATATTCAATAAATTTAGTAAGTTATGCAGTTTGAATAAATGAATAGCAAATTAATATAACATTATAAGCAAATATTAATTCATTGATTATTTTTATTACTTGCTAATAGGAAGTAGCATTCATTTCATTATATTTTTGAAATATTTTTTTGCACAAATTTTTACTGTAATTTTTGAACAATTACAATGCATTTTTTTTTTTTTAAATATCATTTTAGAAATTTGCACAATTAATGTAGAATTCCCTATTGGCTTTTAATCACTTTTTTAATAAAAAAAAAAAAAAAAAACAGCAATAGAGCATCTACACGTTAACAGCTCAGCTATGTAGAATAAAAAAATTATCAGGGGAAAAAAATTACATTTATTTAAAGATAAAAACAGAAATAACAACTTTACTCTGTAATTTTTAAAAGATTGTCAAGGGCCTATTTGTGTAGAAATATCGGGCATATTAAAAATAATATTAAATAATTATATATAAAAATAAGAAAAAAATAATTTGTAATGGTAAACGGAAAATCATCACGTTTACAACTAATTATTCTAATATGTTTTTTGATAAAATATATAATATAAAAGTATTTTAAATAAAAGATATGCTTTTAATGGAATAAAAATATTAAAGTAAGAAAAAAAAAAAAATCATGTCGCATTGCCATTACGGATTATTATTTTGTACATAATAAAGCAGAAAAGACAAGATCAAGAAAAATCATACCATATCGCAATTACGGATTATTATTTTGTTTACAGAAAAATTCATACATAAAAAAAAATGCTACCTTTCTACGAGTAATGGAAAATCACGTCGTATCGCCATTACGGATTATTATTTTGCTTATAAAAATTTTTACATTATAAAGCAGAAAAGTAAAAAAGACAAGATCAAGAAAAATCACACCGGATCGTAATTCGGATTATTATTTTGTGCACAAAAAAAAAAAAAAAAAAAAATCGTACACACACACACACACACACACAAAAACTACCATGGTACGAATAAAAAAAATCACACCGTATCTCAATTACGGATTATTATTTTGTTTACAAAATATATCATACAGTAAAAAACAGTACTACCATGCTGCGAATAATGGAAAATTCCACCGTATCGCAATTACGGATTATTTTGTTTACAAAAAAACTGATTGATACACACACACACAAACTGCTATGCTACGAGTAAAGGAAAATCACGTTGTATCGCCATTACGGATTACTCTTTTGTTTACAAATATTCTTGCATAATAAAGCAAAAAAAGGCAACATCCAGAAAAATCACACCGTATCACAATTACGGATTATTATTTTATTTGCAAAAAGAATTCATACACACACCAAAAAAACTACCATGCTACAAATAAAGGAAAATCACGTCGTATCGCAATTACGGATGCTTTTTTTTTTTTTTTAATGTTTACAAAAGTATTTCGATTATTATTAATAACTAAAACGTTGGATTGAAAAATGGTTGTAAAAAAAAAGAAACTTACCGTCCATGAGAATTGTGACTGGCATCATTCTGCCGCAAGGAACCTTCACGGCCTGGAGTCTCTCCTGGCGCAGACGATAAGAGCTGCTCTAGCAAAACGATACTGGCGAGGGTTCACTGTGTCTAACGACGGCTGCTACCGATCTGAAGTAAGTTCGACTGACGCTGAACTGCTGGCGAAGGTCCCTCTCTCCCCCTACCCCTTTGTTAAGAGTCTGGGGGCGGGACCCGGATGCAGTGAAGGCTCAGCGGGCGGTGCCTGTCCCCGCGAATGAGCAGCCGCCTTTCCTACCGTTCGATTTCCCTCCCTCCCCCTCTCTTTGTGTTCTGCTACATCCTTTTTATGCTTGGTATCAAGCTAAAGTTTAAGGAGCTTTTTGAAAAAAAAAAAAAATTTTGATTTATAGTGCAGCTGAGACATAAGAAAAGTGAACTTGAATTGCAAAATCCGTGCTTTTAAAAATAAAACCCTGTAATGCTCGAAAAAGTTTATTTTAAATTAATTTATTGAGTGGTAGTTGTATAGTGTGTTAATGATACACTTATTTTTTCGATTACAATCTCTAACATTTTCGATTTACTTTCTATAAAAATTCAGAAATTCTGTTGGCAACAAGGAAAGAAGTAATTTATAGAAGACAGTTGAGAATATTTGTGTCTGTATATATAGAGAGATTCTTCATCATGGCTCCCACCGTTCGGCATAACCCTTTCAGCAGTTTGTATATTTTTCAACAGTCTTTGGCATCGACAACTGGTCCCTAATTGTACCGAATTTAAACTTAAATTCTTTTATTTTAAATTTTTTACTTTGTATTTTCCTAATATTTTTAATTTTTTTAATTTTTTGAGTACCATTTAATTAATTCAGAAATTTTATCTTGTCATATTTTGTAACAATAAAGCAGCCAATTAAAATTGTAAAATTTATCTATGAATTAAGATGAGGAGGTTAAGGGTTATATCCCCATTGGTACGACAGTTGCCAGTAGATATATATATATAGCAAAAAGGAACATTAAGTAAATGAGATTCCTATGGTCTTACATAAAATGGTTAAAAATTCTAAATATTAAATCAATTGATAAAAGTGAAAAGTAAGACAATATTCACCTTAAAAATTATGTGCTTAATTGTTGTCATAGCAGTTTTATTTGGTATGGCACTTGAAAACATTTAATATGATTATTTACACAGATTTGGATAGATGTGGTTGACAAACACATGAACAGGGAAAAAATAAGCAAAATGTAGAATCAATTTTTGACTAACATGAACATTTTAAATATTATTATTAGTTATTTATATTTTATACTTCCGCTCAATTTTAAATAACATTATTCGATGACAAAAAAATAAATAAAATAAAAAGCATCCTTGTTGATTTGAAGACAGTTAAGATATTTTCTGTTACTTTAACATAAAATAAAGTCTTAAAAGATTGTTTTTAAATGGTTTTTGTCATATTGAAACACAAGTTAACATTTTTTTAATACTTAGAAATGTATGCATTAACAAGCAGGCAAACAAAATAGTATCCTATGATATGCACATAGGAACAAGCATTATTACAGCATAACCTGCGACATTAGAATTGTACTTTTGATAGTCGCAGTTTTCTATAGAATAAACTGTCATCTGCAACATTTACTCGGTATTCAAGTCGATTTAGCTACCAGTTTTTTTGTGTGCATTAAGCTGCTAATCATAATTTCTGTGTATTTTTAGAGAGGTTGAACTGCAATAAATCATTTTTGAAAAATTCTTGTAGTGTTTCCATCATTTCAGTTGTGGAACAGATACGTACGATTTGCGTATCCATGCCTTCACATTTTAGGGTACGTCGGTTTCTTCATCTTCCTCTAGTAAAAAAATTTACAATGGACTGTATTACAGATTTCAGAGTAAATTAAAAATTATAAAAAGTAACATTGAAAAAGAGACATTTTGGAAGCACTATGCACTTGACAGAAATCCTATCCCTTCAACATAGCTACAGAAATCCCCAATTCTCTCAAAAACACCCCTTCCGGGAAAATGAGTCATAATTTCAAGTGTCCACATGCACCACGGGTGTAAAAACAGAAAAACACGTGTATTTTGGAGATAGAATCTGCAGTGCTCCGACCAGATCGATCAGACGAAAGCAATCGTGTTCAGATGTACCTGAAATGCATTTAGTAAATGTTTGACAAATTTCAAGAAAAGATTCTTGTGAAATTTTATCTAATTTTAGTAACACTATAATATTGTTTTGCGATGCTGGACAATAGAAATGAAGCAGTTTCAGTGTTGTCTAGCCTGCTTGCTATATTGCATTCACGTTTTGCCAATACAATGTGGAATGAGTATGTCCAAAGATACGTGGGGAGTATTGGAGTTCGCATATTTCTCAACACACCACAATGGAATGAACTTTTAAGAACATATTAGGGTTACTTTTTGCTCATCTCAGAAGCAAATTTTCGATTCTGTAACAATTGCCTGGGTTCAAATCAAACTCCCTTAATTCAAGATACAACTTGTAATTCACTTGTCCATTGCGTCCCATTTTAAAGTTACGTGTTTCATAAATTGCTTCATATTTATTTACTAAATGTAAAACAATGCCTATTTTATTTTTAGTAATTTACTTAGGTTTTAAAGAGAACATTAACTTGCTGGCCCAGGTTGGCTTGAAATGGCTCTTGTATCAATAAAAGACATCCGCCTACAGTTTTAATGATAACAAAATGTTAAGAAACAAACATTTAAATAAATGAAATAAATCTTTAAAAAAGGGTAACTTCGCTTATGGATGGAAGACTTAATTAAATTTAAAGAAGTATATGAAATATTAAAAAAATTCAAATTGAAATATAATGGACATGACTTATTATTTTTCATTTCGTTAGGCAAAAATGACAAGCACTTAATTTATATATTATAAGATTCCTATGTACGATAATTCTTAATTTCAGCATTTTTTTGGATGTTATTTTATCTTATTGAAGCACTATCAAGTTCACATATGTTAGCCCACATACATTTACAAATAGTTATAATTTTCTTTTAATTGAGTTTTATGCGAAATTACTTTACATGTGAGGGTTTACTTTATGCATAATCATTTGCCATAGATGTTAAAATGAAATTTTCTTATTAACTGATGGAGATCTGGTAAAAACTATGCAATACATTGCAATGTCTTTTTTCTCTCTATTCCCAGAAGGTCACTAATCAACATAATATCGTATTCACTCACAACAGAGAACTTTATTTAAAAAAAAATTTTTTTCTGTGTATTTTATTTGAACATTTTTGTTGTCACAAACGAATGAAAATGGAAGTACATATAATTTTAATTACAAAAATCTAAAATAAAACTTTTTCTTAATTTCTTTTAATTTATATTCGTATATACATAAGCAGAAAAATGCTTTGAGGCTATACTCATAATGTATTAGATGTGGTGAATCATAATTTAATATACGAATGACAATTCATTTTATGACAATCCCACATACATTAATGTTCCGTTTTCACTAATGACGATAATGAATAAACTATCAAGATAAATGAATATGCAAATACCACTAATCACGATAAATGGATATACGAATGATCATCAAAATTTTATGACAATCACACATAAGACATGCACTAATCACGATTGGTGAGTTTAAAGTATTAATACTAATATAATTTTATCTTCAGCAAATCAAAAAAGAAAACATTCAAGAATCAATATTAAAGAAAATACTTAAAAGTTACAAATTAATTAAAAGAGTTTTTTTAAAAGTTAGCTTTAATTTGAAAAAAACAATAAATAAATAAAAATTCGAGTTCTCTGAGAAATTCGAGAAGAAAACGGTCTTTTTTTGTTATTCTGAAAAATCCATCAAAACTTCTTTCCGTTTCCAGAACTGTTTTCTTTTAAGATTCCTGAGAAGCCAGAAAACAGATGTTCTGGGAAAGATGAAACCTTAGAAACCCATTATACTGCACTGATGCGGATTCCATTGAAATACGATCACAATCAGTGGTGAGATTTACAAGCTACTTCCGATTGTCCGTTCCGAATTACCCTATCCCTTGACCAAACCTCTACTGTTCCATTGGTGAACGAAATTTTTCAGAGGGTTAGGAGACCCCATGTAGCCGGACGTTCTTTAAATTCCAGCATGCCAATGCCAACTGCATTTAAATCGAACTTTTAAAAGATTGATGTTATCTTTTAACCCCCTTAGCACTTACTATTTGTTCCCCTATGTGAGAAAAGATGTTACTTTTCTTCCAATTTCTAAGTATTCTCTACAGCAGATTTCCCACGACTGCGGATTGTTTACTTTTGTATCGAATATTATAATGCAAGTTGTCAGAAAATTATTGAAGATAAAAAAAAAAAAAAAAAAAAATCAGATTAAATGCAAATAAAATATATTCATTAATACGTAGTGTTTGTAAGAATTGATTCCTCGTTTACTCATTGAATGTCAAAGCAATACTGATCTCATGTTCACATTTTGCAAGAGGGGAATAATTGAAATCTGCTTTTCAGATTTGACGCCAATGGCTTTTGAGTTTCATGAGGCATCGTCTATCAAATGATTTACTATTGCAGAAAGTAGAGCACTATATCTTGATTGCTATTAATTCAAAAAATTACAAATGTAATGAAGTAAGGCATGCTTAGACATGCTACAAGAACCCAAAGAATGTCACAGCCAATTAATAATTATGTCAACAGTTAATTAGTTGTAAATTAAATTAGTTTTCAAAGAGGTCGATTGGGCCTGAAACTTTCTACTTAAAATCTCTACAATTGTAGTTGTCAATATAAGGGGATACATTTTAAACTTTAAAGCTATACTTTTTTTTAAACTTTAGTTTTTATTTTCACTTTAGAACAGCATTTCTAACAAAAGTTGAAATAGTTCTAAACATACTTGTACTCTTTTGTACTGTGTATTTATGTGAAGTTTCATTAACATTTATAGTATCAGTTGAATTTCTACATAAAACGTTGAAGGAGTTTTTACGTTTAAGATATTCATTCATTCTTAAATAAACTCATTCAGTTTATAATAATATATCTGTTAGCTTCAGAGGTTCATTCCATGACTTTAGCCAGAGTAAATACCTCTTGAGGTTGCCACCAATTCATGCATGGCACGCCGCTAAATATCCTGGTATGTCCTTGCAGTGCTCCTGTCCTAGACCTGCTCAAACGGCTTTAGCTAGACTAAGGACTGGCCACACTAAGAGTTTGACCTTCAATGGAGACGAGAAGACCCTTTGTCATTGTTCGGCTATCGCGTCTCCCTCTCATCTCATCGATTGCATTGGTGCCTCTGTCAGGCAACTGTTGAATAAGGGGAGGACAGTTTACGATCTATTGATGCAGCATGATCTACTGGACTTGGTTTAGGATTCTAAACCAAGGGGATAAGCAACAACAACATAATATGAATATTTGACTTTGTGTTTAACACACGATAAAAATTACATTCGTGTGTATTGCAAAGGTTTGTTTTCGAATAAATGTTCTTTTGGATGGAATTTTAGCAAATATTTTATTTTCTGTTTTTTACTGTATACTTCTACACCTAGGATCCGAAATATGTGTGGTTGTGTAAAAATCCAAATGTAAAATCATAGCAAATTTGAGATAAATTATGTAATCACTATTTAGTATAGTATCAATATAATTCTCTAATCAGAAAAAGAGAATTTTTAATAATTTCAACCATTGATTTCTTAAGTTTATGTGTTACTGAATAATTTAATTGTTGTGAGAAAGCATTTATTATCCTTAATATCTTGAGGGGAAAAATTAGTAAAATGTATAAAAAATTAATTACATTTTTGTCATTTATTTAAATTGAAATCTATTAAAAAATTAGTTCACATAAATTGCTTTGAGTGTTTTACATGTGATTAATTACAAATAAAAAGATATTATTCTTGTAGGATATTCTTCACATTTATTTTTCAAGATATAGTTATTTCTTTCTTTTAATAAAACATAAATAATTCTTGAAATGCTTCATTTTTTTGCTATTGCTTGTTTATAACCAGAATGAATTCAATATTCAACAGTTCAATTCAATTTTATTTTTTTTATTGATAATCACGTTCCTAAATGGGAAAAAATACCAACCTCTTTAAACAAATTTTTTTTTTTTATTATCTTTTTAGCTAATAGTTCTAAAGTTCCTTCTAATAAAATATTTTTTGTACTCTTAAAAAGCACATAGCACACACATTACAGCTTTATAATAACAGCCATTTTTAAAAATAATAATTCATTTATTATAATGATATAGTATTTACGAAGCAATATCATTATGTAGAATAAAATGCTACTCGGTAGACACATAAAACGGATTTTTGTTTTTAATTTGTAGTACACAATTCTTCAACAATTTAAAAACATTTTTTTTTTCGAGTTTCTGTAATCGAAAGGGGTGTGATTTTTTATTGCGCACAAAATAAAAAACCCTGTTCTCTTTCAAAATATTTTCATACTGAAATGATCGAAATAATTATTAATACTACTAGTTAAATTGTTTCGAGAAAAAAATTGTGTAATGTAAATTAATTTATAAAATTTTTATAACTCATTTTTGTAAGTACATTATTTATTTCACAAAAAGATATAAAGCAATATACACTCAGTCAAAACATTATGACCACTCCGGCATTTTGCAATGAACTCGCCTGGATGACGTGGAAGGCATGTGATCAGGTGGAAGTGGTATTTAACTGGTATTAAGTGGTGGTATTAATCCATGCCAAGGCGGGTTGAAGCTGTGTTGCGCGCCAAAAGGTGGGCCAACTCGTTATTTACAGGTGGTCATAATGTTTTTGGCTCTTGAGTGTATATTTGACTTCACGATATAAATATTTTTAAATGATTTTAAAAATGCTGAAACTTGCATCACGTTTCAAATAGAACAAATTCTTTTCTTTTTAAATTTCATTATTTGATTATAAACATTCTTAAAAGATTTAATACAGCAAAACTAATCAAAATTATATATTTGTACTAAATATTATGATAGTTAGAAATATGTAAAGTACAATATAATATTTATCTAAGAAGTTTTAAGAGCAAAAAAATATTTTTATTAGATAAATTAGAATTATTAGCTAAAAGTTACAAAAAAATTAGTTTTAAAGAGAGTATTTGGTATTTTTTCCATCTAGGAATGTAATTATGAATAAAAATATAATTGAAACAGAATATTGAATTCATCCTGGTTATAACAAGCAATAGTGAAAAAAAAACATTTAAAGATTTATTTGCAATAGCAATTATTTTCATAGTTAACAAATTTTATTGAGTTTGCAGACAAGCTGAAGTCTAACACTGTCGCAAAACGATATTAAAGCGCCATCTATCGCTGTGTTTCGCAAAAAACAAAAAATGATAATATATTTCCATTCTTTTTTTTTTTTTTTTTTTTTTTTTTTTTTTTTACTGCTATGCATATGCAAAAATAATAATAATAATAATAAATCAATTAATCAAAAACAAAGCAATAATTAATAAACAAAAAATTAAAATGATAGACTTTTGAAATTGCCAAAATAAATATTTTTAAGCACCTTGAATATTTTTGTTTTTCAATCAATAATTATTTAACTAATAACTCATTGGATTGATTAACTCCAAATTTAGCAGAAAATTAAATGGATTCCATAATTAATAAACTATAATCAGTAAAAATTAAAGCTATTAGAAATAGTGAATGCGTCGAAA
This sequence comes from Caerostris extrusa, assembly GCA_021605095.1. Taxonomy (NCBI): domain Eukaryota; kingdom Metazoa; phylum Arthropoda; class Arachnida; order Araneae; family Araneidae; genus Caerostris; species Caerostris extrusa. The sequence continues at coordinate 20,746 of BPLR01009953.1, forward strand.
ATTTAAAATTTTAAAAGTTTGTATGAGTATGTATATTTATGAATATACATTAAGATTAAAAAAATTTACTTATTTAAACTTTTTCAACTTATTATAGGCTACTTGTACCATTAAAATTAACTTATTGGCAAAAAAAAAAATGAAAAGAAGGGATTTAACCTTCCTGGAAGTTTTTTCAAGGTTAAGTATCCTGCATATGTATGGACAGTTCTTTCTTATAAGATAGTGATTGTCCTCATTTTATCCCCCACCCCCATGTACAGAATTTCACCTCTTTTCTGTGAATCTACATACCAGGTGAACAACGTGCGGAGGGTGGGGGTGTAGTGGGGGCTTGAACCACTTTCAAGACCAGTGAAATGTGTGCAAGTGTTGATGGCCACTTCTCAACTTTGACCCAATTTTGTTTGTTAAGTATTTAGTATTTCAACGAATCGGTGTTTCCTTATCAGTGTCAATACTATTATCATGCCTGAACTTGTTGATTGAAGCTGCATTTTACCTGGTTTACTTTATTAAACATTCAACGAAATACTGAAATTCTCATAAACGCTATGATTCATGATCGAGTAAAACGGAAAAGTGGATTATTTTAATGTTTAATTTTGCCCATGTGATTTTCTTTTAGAAATTAAATTTTTATTTTTGTGCAGTACTTCTTAGTTTTAATGCTCTTTTTTTTTTATGAATTTGAAACAAATAAGTGCAATACATATTAGATTATTTATAAAATAATTAATATATGGAAATTTGATCTCTCTCTCTCTATATATATATTCTACAGATTATCTAGGTAAAATGCAGATTAACTATCCGTTAAAATGCGGCAAATTGTTTCATTTCTAAAGTTACCTAGGTAATCTGCACATTACCTACTCATTAAATATTTAGTATTTCAATGAATAGGAGTTTTTTCTTATCAGTCAACATTATTATCAAGCTTCAATTTCGTCGGTTGAACCTTCATTTTTGAACCTGAACCTGCATTCGCCGAAATAATGAAGTTGGCTTATGCGATGCAATTCATGATGTAGGAAAAAAAGAAGGGTGGACTTTTAATTTATGATTTGTTTATGTAATTTCTTTTCGAAATTAAATTTGTATTATTATATTATATTTCTTAGTTTTAATGTTTTTTTTTTTTTTTTTTCGTTGTTGTTGTTATGTATTTGAACCCAATGAGGCAATGCAAAAAATATTAATATAAGAAGCACTATACGGCTCAACAGACACCGAAAAATGCCAAAAGTGACAAAATATGAAACTTCAAGAAGGAGAAAATTGATCAACGCACTATAGCTATTGGATACACAAATGTTTAAAACCCAAGCCAAAACGTGAAAAGTGCTTCAAAACCATACTACAAAACACTTCAATCAAAAGCGAAATTTTCCAGAAAATTCCCTGAGGATTAACGTTATTCATGAATCATTTCAAGAGTTAAGGGCTCAAAGTACATTTTTCCGCCAAAATTTGCAAATTTGATTATCCCTTTATTTGCTTACTGCACTTTTTGGACTGCGTCACGATCCCTAACCAGGGCACCACCATGTTCATATATGATAAAACAATGAATATATAGAATTCAGCACTTCAGTTACCTTTTCTATTACTTATAGTTTAGTATTAATGAGTTTTCATAAAAGATAACGCTTTATTCTGTAGTGAGCCAGACAAAAAAGACTGCCCATGTAAAGAACGGCAATCTTGAACTACTATGTGTAAAATCATTAAATACAAAACAATCATCCTGCAATCTTTAATCCCATCTTCCTTCTGTTTCGATAATGCCATTTCCAAAATCTCTGGCATTCGGTCTGGTTATCGCCCCTTCCCTCTTCGAAACAATCACGCAAAGCGCGCATGCGTGAACTCGTGCGATCCCCGTGCCCGTAAAAATGACACGCAGGGAGGCACGTGGAGAAAACTCTCCCCCATTAACCAAAATAACAAATATGCGTGAGGTACCGAACCACTTCTGGATGAGATCCTGAAACCGATGAAAGTCAACCCCTTTAAAAGTAGAATTGGGGAGGGAGCAGAAAATCACGTGGGATCAAAAGGTGAAATAATAGCTGTTGAACAACGTTTCATGGTCCAATTTAAAATTATTGAGAAGAAATACCAAAGAGGGAGGAATGTTGTTATGTAATGCTTATATAATGATGATTTTTTTTTTTTTTTTTTTTTTTTTTTTTTCACAATTTTTGCAAAAGAATGTTGAAATCTGTTCAGATATTAATAATATTTCCTCAACTTTTGAGTTTTATAGTAATTTTCATTCAAATCATTTTATGGAAACAAAACTAACTTTGTTTCATACATAAATCTTTCATTAGAAAATAAAAAAAAGATCTACAAAAACACGATATAATAATATATTCTTCAGTGAGTTTTAAGTTTAATGTGTTAATTTCTAATAATATTTAAAAACATATAAAAGTATTTTGAAAGAATTTTTTTTCTTTATTCGCTTATAAGTTTGTTCTATAATTCGTCTTTCTCTCTCTCTTTTTAACAGAGGTGGGTAGTCGGAGTCAAGCATGGTTGTCGGGAGGCGGAGTCGGTTTGAGGCTACGTGCTACCAAGTAAGCAACGTAATTTAGTAGCGGTGAATTCGGAGTGTAGATGAAAGTCAAGAATTTTGAAGAGCCAAAGTCAGAAAATAGGTTTAAAAACTAAAACCCGATTACCTTTTATAAAAATATTTTTAATTTTTCCATAATTCAGAGTTACGGCTGAAACAAAATATTAAGGGAAACAATTTTATTGTATCCTTCAATAATACAATAGTAAAGATAGTTACCAACAAATCAAGTCAGTGTTGAGAGAATTTTCTTAGTACTGAATCTTATAATACTATAAGATATCTTTGATGAAAGAAAGAAGATCTTGTAGAAGCTCCTCTGTTATTAAGAACAAAAAAGATTTAATTTATTACAAATGGAGCCTTTTTGTGTGATTTAAAATGTACCATTTTCTTTTGTTTGTCTTGCGTTTTTTCTATAATACTACTCGCTGTCTATTAATTAGTGCTGCTATTTTGCATCGGATAACATTTTTGTATATATATATATATATATGTATGTATTTTGTGTAGTAGAAGTTTTGGTACAAAGGATGCTTTATAGGTGAGCTTAAATACTACGCTTTTAAAACTTATACATACTTTTGGAAAAAAAAATTGTTTTTATTAATAATAATCTATAAAAATTATAGAATAAAATTCAATAATAGTTTAGTTTAATAAAAAGTCATTGAATTCAATTTGCACATTCCTCTAAGTAAAGATCGGAGCATAAAATTACGAAAGAGTTATAAGTCGTAGTTATTGCTTTGGGAGTCGGTGTAAAAAAAGACTCAGGAATCTTTTAGACCGACACCCCACCCTTGCTTTTTAATATAGTAAAATATGTCTACTATAGATACATTTTAATTATCGGGCGGCGGTAAGATTTATTAAACAAAAAATCATTATAAAAGTTTTTTAAGAATGTAATTTCGTCTTATTAAAAAAAAAAAAAAAAAAAAAAAAAAAAAAAAACAATTTACACTGTTTATCAGTCGGTAGGAAATGGCAAAATAATAATAAAATAAATAAATAAAAAAATAAAAAAAAAAAAATAAAGAGATCTCAAAAGCTAATATATGATAAATGATCAAATCAATGTGTGAATGTTTTATCAATGTATGAATATCTACATATATTTCTATATGTTGATGAATGTATGTGAATGTTTACTTGAAAAAATTAGAGCTATAAAAAAATAATTCTGTCCATTATATTTAGCCGTGGCTGGCTGTGGCTAGCGCTCATTTACCACAGGTTTTGTGTTCTTCGAGTCCCGGTGAATGCCATTTGAGTATTAATAAGGGAATTACTCTTAATCCACTTAAACCGTAATTCAAAATACACTTTAATCCTAAGGTCCATTCAGAACTCCACTAAACCGTATGTCCAGGTCTAATAGGATCGTAGAGCATTGTGAGGGTAGTAAGCATTATTCGCGTCCGTAGCATATTTTAGCTACACGTGCCCCTTGGGTAGTACTAAATGAATAACAGATGTGCAGCCCTTTCTTGTGGCACGAAGATAACTGTCAAAGTATTTTTAAGCCAGTTGCATTAGAAAATTTTTACTGAATATAAGTTTTTTATTTTTATTTTCGACTTCATAAGTGTACAAAATAGCAAGAAAAAAAAATTAATATAAAAAAATGCTAAAAATTTTCTTCAACGCCTAATAATACAAGCCCTTAACTGCAAACTCCTTGAACTTTTCAAATAATCTTCAAAC
>BPLR01009954.1:0-18416 GCA_021605095.1 Caerostris extrusa
ATATTACTATGTGGTGTGTATATTTTTATTTTCACTCAGTTATACAAAGATTAAAACATACTATTTTACTATTCAAAAACAAGAAATTCTTCAAGTTTTACCTTCTCAAAATACAGGAGATTATAATTAAAGTCCCACTTTCAAACTGCTGTAAAAAAGAAAAATTCGCCACAATGAGTTCAAATCTGAACTGGAAGATACTTGAAGTACGTCATCAAAAACGTTCAAACGTGTATTAATAAATGGCGCTGTAAGTGGCATAAAAATGAATTCGCTGCCAGTGGTTTTTTTTTTAATCAAAATGACAACATATTTGGCCTGAGTTGCTCATTCAAAACCAATATAGTGTTCAATGTGCTCGACTGTTTTATTCATTATTTTTTTCTTTATTACGGAAAAATGACTTCCCATGCCTTCGACATTGTTATGTGGAAAGTCCATCCACCAGGGCAAGGCCATACCCAATTGGATGGATAAAATTAGGGGCACTTTTTTTAAGCCATACTGTTTCCGCCTTCTTCAAGTATCTGCAGTTCAAATTTGAACTCACTGTGAGGAGTTTTTCTTTTTTTACAGCATTTTGAAAGTGAGACTTTAATTATAATCATCCTGTAGTTTTCAGATAGTAACGAATAAACGATATAGGGATTATTAAAGCAAAACTATATTAAGAATGGATGATCGAGAATTGGTCAGATTTTCAGATCAAGCTTTTATGATTGAAGACTTAGAAAAAAGAAACTCCCATTTGGCGACTAGTGTTCGAAGCGGAACAGTTGGACGAGCAGCCACTAGAGAAACTATGAATAATGGACCGAGACTACTCTCCAGAGTCTTGCCAACTGCGACCGTCTGACTTTTTCCTCACACTTTTTCGAATCACCCCCTACTCCCTTTACCACGTGACACCTGCCCCAACAAGTCAAAATGCTTTTTTTTTCCTCTTTATATCTTTTTTTTCTGTTGTACTTTAGCTATTTTTTTTTTATACTTTTGAAACAAGTTTCTAGACCGAAGTAGGATCTGCTCAAGAATAGTTTATGTTTGGGATGAAAAGCATTCTACTTTCAAATGAGGGTTCGCTTCTGTCGTGCTACATCTTCCAACATACTTAACACCACATACTGATTTTTATAGAAAGGATTTTTACGTAAAGGTTTTCCAATATTGTGTCGTAGAATTATACTATTAGAAAAATTGCTTAAGATTATGTTTTAATTAATAAATAAAATTAATATTAATTTAAATTAATATATTTGCGATAAGAAATTTAACAATTTTAAAATTATATTTGCTTTCAATATAATTTTACACTAACTACTGAACTACTTATATAATTCACTGACAACAAAATTAACGAAGTAAGATGGAGTTGTCAGCTACGAAACTTCGTTTTTAAAGTCTAATCATAATTGTATATTACAAAGGCCAATATAAAAATATTACCGTGTGACCCTTCTAGTCCATAAATAAATAAAAGAGCATTAGCACGTTAATAATACTAATAACGTATATTAATAGGGCTAACACACTAATAACGTTAACACTAACATTTTCCGTTAACTTATGCACACTGTATGCAGTTTATGTATTGCATATAGCTCTTAAGGTAAGATGCACTTATAAAGCTCTCGAAGTAAACATCAAAAGTTGTCAGAATTTGAAAGGGTAAGAATTTTTGGGATAATGAGTCTGCATAGTCAATAATTGCCATGGCATTTATTAAATTACTGCTTATTGCAATCAATAATGGCCGCACCTTGGCTGTTCTGACAATATTGTAAGGCGTAATTATTTTGCCGTTACTTATTAAGATAACCGTTATTTTGGAATTTTTTTACCGACTAGGAGTAATACACAAACTTCGTAACTATTTATTTAAAACAATCCTATACACTATAGTTCCCAAACGCTTTGTAAGGTGAATATTTCAATTATTAATATAGTCTTCTCTTCCACCTCTATACACAGTGACTTGAGGTTACTAGCCATTAGAAGGACAGATGTATAAAAGATTTAGCTTAATGATCCTGAATTCTATGTCATTTTTTAAATAATATGGATTTAATTATATCATAAGGAATACATATTGTTTGCCCCATCTATATTCCAGTTGCAGTGAGGAGTTGAGTAAAGGGATAACGGTTCAATTTCATTGGTGAACCACTATTGGAAAAACTTGTAGATTTTTAGTGATTTTACAGAAAGTCACGTACTGACATTTCTGTTGCTTGGTAGGGTTATTCCTGTTTTCTATAATACGGCATCAATTGAGCAAAAATAACTCTTTAATAGCATTCATTTTTACCCACTAAAACTGAACTAATTATCATGCAAATATCAAAACCGAGATCTACCTATTTTCTGGTTCCCTTAAAATGTATCATTCATATGAATGTATTTGGTTCCCCCAAAAAATGTATCATTAATTCGACAAAGATGGAAATGCAAATGGCAATACACCAAGTGTAACATATTCAAGAACAAGAGTCCTAACATCTTCTTGTGTGCTATATAAGTAGTTAAATTGTTTACTTTACTGTATTTGCTCTATTATTTTGAAATCTTTATTGGATAAAGTAATACATGAGCTTCGTAACTGTGTTTATTTATTTAAAAAATCATCCAATCTATAGTTCTCAAAAGTTTTTGTAATACTGGAAAAATATGTAAAATATAAAATAAAAAATGTAAAACAAAAATATAAAATATAATAATGTAAATATAAAATATGTAAATAATAAAATTCTTACTGAAAACAAAATATTTTTACAATGTAAAATTAGAAAATGTTTGAAAAACATTTTTATAGTAAAAAATTGCATTGCAAAAAATTACAAAAAAAACCCTACAATTTGATCTACTTAATATACAATGGGGTTAACAAATGTCAACAAAATTTTTACTTAATTAATATTTAAAATGCATGTTATGTTGTTGTTGTTGTTGTTTCTTATCCCACTTGGCTGGCCAAGCCCACGAGCCCATACGTACTCATGATTCAAGGGGAAGGAAGCAGCTTATGTTGTGATGGAGCACCCGTAGGTAGAAGTCTGATTTTGGTTCCGTGACGCTCTTACAGTCATAGGAGACTGGGACCTACGGCTTAAAGTGGATTCCGAACCCCCTACAAACATCCATGGCACCGCCGGGACTCGAACCCGAAACCTGTGGCACCGAGCGCCAGAGCGCTGGACACTCAGCCATTCAGGTCCCAAAATGTGTGAATGCCAACGGCACGCGGTGTTCCCAGGTGGTCACCCACCCAAGTACTGACCGCGCCCAACGATGCTTGACTTCGGTGATCTAACGAGAACCGGTATATTCAGCATGGTATGGCCGTTATAGATTGTGAAATGTGAGTAATTGAAAATTGATCAGTAAAGTTAATGGTCACTGTTGGGCATTTTTATTAGTCCATTCCAAATTTATTTGCTTGATGTTTGGTAATTTACACAGTAAAATTGCATAAGAATTGCATGTGGATCAAGCTACTATATTGTTGAAGATTTAATTAAAATTTTAAACTTATCCCATAGAAATTGATAACCAATCTACATTTCCCAACTATAACATTGAAAGGGATATCTTCAATAAAGTATGAACTCCTACTATGACAACTTTCACTACATAAATTCAGAAAGAAACATTTTAAAGTTAAAAACAAATTATTTATTTTTGAGGTGCGTATCCTATGTGAGAAAATTGTACCATGAAATTTCTCTAAATCATATTGTTTCCTTATAAGTTCTTAGGAAATAAGAACTGAAATAAATCTCCCACTGTCAGATAGAATTTTCCTACCCTCTTTTGAAAACTGGAAAGATTCCCTCATCAGACATTAAGACGGACATTGTTTACTCGGGATGTCAATCAACTTGTCGCCCCAACCAATGAGCATCGATTCCTGAGGCGACGTTATGACGTTTCGTCCCGCCCCCTTGGCACAAGCCAAAAATGAATGTCAATGAACGATTCATTTGCTGGACAGGCTATTCTACAGAAATGCATAGGCGCTTTATCTCATACAGTGACTCACGAAAGCATTCCTCCGCATCATTTAAATACATTGGTAAATATATTTGTTTACTACTTTAAAGTGTAGTTGATGTAATAGCGCCTCAATAAAATAAGATTTTAGTTTTTAAGTTACATATTGATGTTGCACGTCAAACTTATACTCAGTTAACTCAAAATACATGACCACAACATCTATGATCCTCAAAATGTCAGAAAAATGGCAGATAAAAAAATATTTGACCACTTGCCTTAAATAAATAACTGAAAATCTTACAATTACCTAAAAACCGCATCCCTAATATATTGATGTCATAAGCTTCTGAATTAAAAGAGTTCAAAATGAGCCAAATCCTCCAAATGAACAAAACTTGCATGACACATAATTAAACCGTGGATGCCTACGACAAATTCATATCTCAGAAAGTCCTCCCTGTTGATTTCGGAGAAAATGGGCGATAAAAATAATTCTTTATATATTTATCTGATGCCTGATGGCCGAGTAACTACCGCTCGGTGCCAGAAGTTTTAGGTTCGACTGCCAGGGGTGTCATAAATGATTGTTGTTGTTGTTCTTATACAACTGGAAATACAGAAATAGTTAATATTTATGCCATAAGCAAGGCAAGCATCTCTGTTACTCATTTAGCACTACCCAGGGGGACGTGTAGTTTGAAGATATGCTACGGACCCGAGTAACACTACCCCCGCAGCGCTCTACGATTCTATTAGACCGGGACCTACCAAGAGGATAATGTTTTTGCTATAAGGGTTTCCTCTATAATAACACCCTCCCCGTCTCAATAACTAATTCACCTAACCATGAACTCTTTATTGATCTGTCGATCCTTAGATTTGTCATCATTGTCATTATCATTATCATCTTCAGAGGCACATCAGCCTCATAGTGGGCCAAGGCCGCCTGCCTACTAGCAGACTTCTAGACATGAGAATTTTTCTTTTTTATGGGGTAGGATTGTCAGCCCTACTCCCTACAGTCATATTAGACCGGGAAATAGAGTTTAAAGTGGATTCCAAACCACTACAAATATCCAAGACACCGCCGGGATATAGATGATTAGAGGATTGTAGTTGTTCGGAATACACTTTAAACCGTATATCCCAGTCTACACTCAAGAGCCAAAACATTATGACCACCCCTACATTTTGCAATGAACTCGCCTGGATGACGTGGAAGACACGTGATCAGGTGGAAGTGGTATTGACTGGTATTAAGTGGTGGTATTAATCCATGCCAAGGCGGGTTGAAGCTGTGTTGTGCGCCAAAGGTGGGCCAACTCGTTATTGAGAGGTGGCCATAATGTTTTGGCTCTTGAGTGTAATATGAGTGTAGGGCTGACAACACTAACCCGTAAAAAGAAACGTCTCTTGTCTCGAAATCTGCCAGTATGCAGACGGTCTTTGCCAACCATGAGGCTATTGCGTCAATGAAGAAGAGTAAGATATATTTATCAAATGGGATGTTCATTCTAAGTGAGTACATGTCTTATGCCACTTTTCTTCTATGTGTTTATCACGATTATATTTAGACTCAAAGACATTCAGTTCAATGACATTTCGCTGAAACCTAATTATATTTTATTTCATTTGGCTTAGCAATATTTCCATTGTTACAAATTTTATTTGAAAATGTTTCCAAATATCTTTTGGAAGCCTTTTCAAATAAATTCATATACGAGCTTAGGTTAAAAAATATTTTTTTATTAAGAAATTCTTTTGTTTCGTTTGTTAGCTTTTTCGTTTTTGTGAAAGTCAAAAACTGCTTACTAGATGCATTACCATTCACAATTGATAATAATGTTAATAAAGGTTGAAATAAATTTACACCTGACTTGGACATAAAATAATTTTATTGCTGAAATTTATCCATAACAGGTGCTACTTTTCATTGTTTACTAATGATAAATCCCTTTCTTCCACAAGGATAACATTCAAAAACAAATTATAGTTTAAAAACACTAATAAACACGCTTTTAAAGTTAAACTGTAAAAAAATAATTGTTAACATAAGAATAAAATGACTGACGAGAAAACGAATGTCACTGTTCTAAAAGCGTGGTGTGCTCGATATCAATCGTTATAATTTTCACTAGTTTCATTCGGCGGTGCCAAAAAAAGAAGAGGTTCTGTTTAAAAATGTCATACGAAGCATTCCTAAATGAAAGAGTTAGTTTCACGCTTTTAGAACAGTGACATTCATTTTCTCGTCTGTTATTTTATTCTCATGTTAACAATTATTTTTTACATTTTAGTTTGATCAACTCTAAAAACTTGTTTTTTAGTGTTTTTTAAACTATAATTTATTTTTTACTTTTTAGTTTGATTAACTCTAAAAGCGTGTTTTTAAACTATAATTTACTTTTTAGTTTGATTAACTCTAAAAGCGTGTTTTTAAACTATAATTTACTTTTAGTGTGATTAACTCTAAAAACGTGTTTTTTAATGTTTTTAAACTATAATATTTAAATGAGGTCCCAGTATGGAGGACTGGAACTATAGTTCTTACAATAATTTAATTGTGAGTTAAACAAAGGCTAAATGCGGAATATGTCGAGCCAGCCAGGACTCGAACAGTTAATGGAATCTCCTGATACGTAGTCAGCAGCGTTATCCGTTGTTGTTCCACGTAGGTTTGAATGTCTTGGGTACTTTCATTCTAGATGGGTTAAATTGCTCTTCGGTTAAAAATAAAATCATTAATAATGGCGATCCTAATCATGATGAGATAATAAACTTATCAAGGACCGATGACAATAAAATATTTTTATAAATCTACAACACTTAAATTAAATCTGATCGCTTAAAGTAGGGCAAAACCGAGCCTAAGAGTCAGTTACAAACAAACATACAGGTAAAACTAATAAAAGCGTATTAAAAAATGAATGCTGCATTCTCACTAATTGAATGATGCATGAACGCTGAAATTTCTACATTCTCGCTTAGCATTTAGATTTATTAAAATTCAAAATTAAAATACTACGTTTTGCTTGAAGAAATAGAACTGTTTTCTCGATTATTTACATTATAAATTATTTTAATGTAAGAAAAATGTGAAAAAATTCAAAAAATATTTAAAACCTTTTAACGTATAACCATGAGTCATTTTTCTAAGGTATTTTGGACACAGTTTCTCTTAAAAATATGTGGAAAATAAGTTCAATAAAAGGCTTTAGATTTCACTCTTTAACTATAAATAAAATTTGAAAGGAGAAAGTCATTCAATATTAATATCAAAGTTTAATTTTTTATTAACTAAAATGGATGCATATTTAAAACTGAGCAACAAGTAGGAATTTTTTTTATTTGTAGTTAATGAAATATTGCTAAAAAATAAATAATTTTATTATTTTTAAACTTTATTTAATGTTTATGTATTGAAAAAAATTTTGGGTACTCAATATATTAACGATAAAATTGGCGACAGTTGCGCCAATAAAATGCACACGCGCCAACCTTTATAAAGCTAGACTAATTTTCATTAATTTTTTTTAAGTGGCGCCAATCGGCATATAAAATTTTTTGTTCCAAATAATGAAATATATAAAACACTTCATTTAAAAAAAAAAAAAATCAAACAGTGTTTAAAAAAATTTTTTTTGTTCCAAATAATAAAATATATAAAACACTTCATTTAAAATCAAAAACGCTTTCAAAATTCAAAACACTTTATTTAAACACAAAGTAGTTCAAAAACACTTTATTTAAACACAAAGTAGTCAAACAGATTTCAGTGGGAAAACAGGCCGATATAGAGTTTAACATGGATTCAAACAGTCTAATTGGGTCATTTTCGTTGTTTTGGACGAAAAATATTTCACTCCTGAAAAAATAAAATTGCATCTTGTTCTGTTTCTGGCAAATCCCAAATACGCATTTTCTTAGCACTACAAAAATGGCGTCAAACTCTAGCAAATCTGCAGCTGTTAGATTGCCGCCACTTAAAAAACCGCCAAATCTGCAGCTGTTAGATTGGCGGCACTCAAAAGGTCGCCAAGTCTATCGCCAAGGTATCGTTATTACGCAAGTACCAAATTTTAAGATTTATTTTAATTTATCCAAATTATTATTAAGATTATTATTATCCAAATTTTTTTATTAAGATTTAAATTTATTATTAAACTATTCTAGCTAATATTCAAAATTAATCATAATAAATGCGAATGATTCCATGATATACGAATGCGATTAAATACGCGAGTTGTTAGATCCAAAGATTCCTTTCACTTATTTTTTTCTTTTACTTAATTCTGTTATGCAACTGGTAGAAATATATATCTGATTCAAAGGGAAAAGTGTCTTTAGTTGTAAGAAATATTAAACTACATGCAACCTTATAGAAAAACATTCCATTTTATAATTAGATAGTGCACATAACGTGTATAAAATAGGTAATATTTTTTTCTTTCTAATGCAGCTGGCAAACACTTAGACATCTTGGTTTGGATGCCTTAAGTTTAAAGCGCTACACAGACGTTACTCACTTTGCATTACCCAGGGGGCTCGTGTAACTTGGAAGATAAGCTAGGAACGCGGAGTAACAATGCCCTGCAACGCTCTACGATCCTATTAGATCGGGACATACGATTTAAAGTGGATTCCGAACCACTACAGACATCCATGGCATTGCCGGGACTCGAACCCGAAACCTGTGGTACCGAGCGCCAGAGCTCTAGCCACTCGGGCATTCAGGCCCAAATAGGTAATATACCAACCAGTAAATTTTCTTCTATTTCAATTTAAAAATATATAGAATATATAAATAGATATATAAAAATATATAAAATTTATAATAGATTTAAAATATATAAATAGATTCTAAAAATATATAAATAGATTCTAAAATACATAAATAGAATATTAAATAGATTCTAAAATATATAAATATATTATCACATAGTTTGTTCTGTTGAAACAAGAGCAATGAAGATTCCATGGAAAATGTTCTGCGATGTCCTTTTCGATCTCCTCCTCACTCTTGACTCGTCTGTGGATGAGAGATGGGCAAATATCATTATGCAGCAAGGGTCTCCCCCTCCTCCGCCCACTTCCCACGCATGCACCCAGGTCCACTGATGTATTTGGGTGGCTTGAAAAGTGTCAGGATTTCTGTTTTCCTTCGTGCTGTTAGAATAATTTTAGAAGGAATTTTGTGACAGCATTAAATGACATCAAAAGCACATGAAAGTACTTATGAGTCAATGATGTTTGTATTGAAAAGTCAAGACATAGATATTGAATCATTGCCATAAATTGAAGAAAAAAAAAAAGAAACATAATTCTAAATTTGATACATGAAAAGTAAAACTTAGATGTTATAAGTTTAAAAAGTTAAATTAATTAAAAGTCTCATTAAATATTAATCAATGCATGCATTTACAAGTAATTTGGCATAAACTAGCCTACTCATTTAAAGTTATTGGATAAAATTCAGAAAAACTAACTGATGTTAAATGTATATATAATATACGCCGAAATTCTTTTTTCATCAATGTTTCAGCTGAAGTAATTAAATAAAGTGTTAGAAAATAACTCCAAATGTTGCAAAGAATTTTGCTTCAATGCATGTTTGCTTCTGATCTTCTCCTCACTTGATTCATCTGTGGATGAGAGATGGGCAAATATCATTATGCAGCAAGAGTCTTCCCTCCTTCGCCCACGCACGCACCCAGGTCCACTGATGTATTTGGGTGGCTTGAAAAGTTCAGGAATTTCTATTTTCCTTCATACTGCTAGAGTCATCTTAGAAAGAATTTTGTGACAATATTAAATGACATCAAAAACACACGATAGTGTTTATAAGTCCCCAATGTTTATGTTGAAGAGTCAAGTCATACACATACACTCAAGAGCCAAAAACATTATGACCACCCCCTACATTTTGCAATGAACTCGCCTGGATGACGTGGAAGGCACGTGATCAGGTGGAAGTGGTATTTAACTAGTATTAAGTGGTGGTATTAATCCATGCCAAGGCGGGTTGAAGCTGTGTTGCGCGCCAAAGGTGGTCCAACTCGTTATTGACAGGTGGTCATAATGTTTTGGCTCTTGAGTGTATATATATATATATTTGAACAAACACATATATATATATATATATATATTGCTGTGAGGAGTGTATTTCAAATACAGAAACATTGTAAAAATATAATGGATTCTGGCTGTTTGATTGTTTTACTATTTTTAACAGTTAACGTTTTTAATTGTTGTTTTTAACTAATTGCCAAATCGGTGAAACATACCTGATAAAAATAAATAATTCCAATCATTTAAATTTTGATCTTAATAATGAAATTATATTAGAAATGTAAAAAGAATTTATGACCAAGTAATGTCTATGGAAAGCGAAAAAAAATATTATTATATTTATAAAAACATTTTAAATATAAAATATGTTAACATTAAAAATATTAATAATTTTTACATTTTGAGAGGATTCACATAGGCATCGTTGAAAATGAACATAAACGTTATCCAAATTAGATGAGTTGCATAGAATATAAATGAATAGTACTTTTACGTATTAACGCTACCTTTACAGATTTGGCGGTTTTTAAGTGTCGCCAATCTAACAGCTACAGATTTGCTGATTTTTGACGCCATTTTTTAGTGCTACGAAAATGCGAATTTTGTATTTGCCAGAAACAGAAAAGATGAATTTTATATCAACGTATTTAGGTCCCAATTCTCATGACAGGAAACTTTTATTTTGGTAAACGTAAGTTTTGGAAATGCAAAGTCAGTGTACTTATTGTGTGGGACTTAGAAAAGACAACTGGTTTAGGGAATAGAAATTTAAAACAGTCAAAATGTTCAAAAATACTTGCGCGTGCGAACAACAAGATTGCTCTTTATTGGCGCAATTAAAGGTAGCGTTAATACGTAAGTACCAAATGAATTAACGAAATACTTTACAAGAAATACATTAAAGTTTAAAAAGTGTAAAATTTAGCTTGAAAGTAATTAAAAAAAAATTTATGCAAAGTGTTTTAGTAAATCAAAATGAAATATAATTTAGCATTTTTTTAATTTTTTTATTTTTAATACACAACTGCACTGAAAAGCAATGTATCATGTCTCTTAGGTTTTTTCCCATTAAACATTTGAAAAAAAAAATCAATGGTTTCAATTTCAATAATTTAGAAACAGTATTTCAATCAACTTTTTTTTTTTTAAACGCGAATGTATAAATATTAATGTTTAATAAAGGAATACAAGTTTAAATATAAGTGTAAGTTATTACAAATATAATATTTTTTATAGTATAATATTAAATTCTTACATATTTTTAAAAGAATTTTTAATAAGACAATATCAGTATAAAAACAATAAAAGTTTAGTTTGTAAAATCAGGAAATCTCAAATATTTTCAGGTGTTTTTCTGGTTTTTCGTTTTACAGAAGATAACTGATAATTTAAAAAAATGCAATTTAATGCAAATCAAATAACATTCCAGGTTGCCATTAATATCTATTTAGCTATTTTATATTATTTTTAGCAATTTTCTATTGCTACTTTTTATGATTTTATACCATGCTTAATTATTTTTAGCTACTTTGTATTATATTATTTTAGCTTTTTTATAATAAAAATTTATTTTTGAATATACTACATCTGTAGTATAAACATTTTATAAATTACAGATTATTTAGAGATGAATGAAAATTAAAGTAATGAATACTATTTCATGTAATTGTTATAAAGACTAAATATTTCTGATTAACTTGTTCATTCTTAGCTTTTCAGAAAAACTAATAATATATAGGACAAACCCTTTTATTATAAATATATAGTCCCTTTTAGAATAAATAATAGGTAGGAAATAATACGTTTCCTTCGGTTTTTGTCCTATATATTTATAAATAAAAATATATTTTGTGTTTTAAAATTATATCATATTTTCAATTTTAAAGGATGATTAAGTTTGATAAACTCAATGAAAACCAAATTAAGGTTTTATAAATATATTTTTATTACACTTGAAAAAGTAATTTTACATTTTGTTAGCAGTATTAAATTTTAAATGGGAATAATCAACGACAATAAGAAATCAACGGTTATTAAAAAAATTTCAGAAAATATCGCGAGTAAAAAACATTTATTATTAGTTATTTAAAATGTTTAGTACTCTATAGACAAAAGTGATAAAGGAGCAGTTTTTCTATGTTAAGAGAACTAATATCATAAATAAGGTTATTTTTATAAACACTAAGTATTTTACTAAATATCCGATATTGGAAATAATTAAATTTAAAACCAAAAACATGAAGATTAAATATTTTAATTTATCAATATTACACAGTATTGCAATTCGAAATACTCAACAAGACCTCTCTTAAAATTGAATTCGAACTGAAACATTTTCAAATAAATTTTCTAAAAGTTAGAAATAAATAAGTTATTAGATAGTAAACTCAAAATGCATTTTAGAAAGAGATTCACTGAAGAGTGATCTGATTTATCCAAGGAATGCCCTCATTTAATTTTATTTTTTAATCTGCAATTTTTAGATCTTTGAAGAATAACTTTGACACTCAGTTGACAAAGACTCGCATTTTTTTTTTTTTAAATTTTTTATTTACAATGGCAGGCTACAATAAGTAATAAAATAAAAAAAAAAGAACACAAAAAGAACATGAAAACAACAACGAGAATCGAAAGAAATCACATAGTGACATATTTAGCCCATAAAGTCCTAGCCTCTACACAGTAGAGAAACAAGTGCAGGGCAGACAGGAAGGTGAGATGAATCCATGTCCTCTCCAAGACTGCAGAGCATTTTGGGCTTGCAAATATTTTACGAAAATGATTGGCCATACAATAAGTTAAACCTTTTTGGGCTGATCAGGAATGTTTACAATAAAGTTAAGCCAGGTTTTAGATGAGTTGCCTTCAAGTAGATTATCAGATAGAGTGTTCCGAAAAAAGTCTCGGATCATCAGTTTCATCGAGAGAAAAGAGATGTCTTTACAAAAGGTTTGGGTGATGGTTGTTCCTTTTTTGGCAAGAGAATCCGCCTTCTCATTATCCAAGATTTCACAATGGCCTGGGATCCATCGCAAAACGATATTCTTGCCTTTTGAGTCAAGGTCTTCAAGACAAGAGATGCACTTTTCGATGGAAGTAGACTGAGGTGCTAAGGATGAGTTGATTACCAAAAGTACTGCCTTAGAGTCAGAGGATGACTGCTCTAGTAAATTATTCGACTCAAATTAAATTCCTTCATTCACATTTGAAATGTGAATACTATCTCTGTCTGATTCACAATCTTCTGATGAGATGTCTGAAACATCAGAAGCACAATTCGCTACAACAGAGTCTGCATCGCTCAATGTTCTCAAGAAGCGATTATCATCCAACTCAGCAGCAGAGCCAACGCTTAAATTACAGTGAACTTCTGGATTTGGAAAGATATAGGAAAAAGATTGTGTTTTAAATTTAGAATCTCTCTCAAAAACAACTTCTGGTTGACTGTCTATTGAAGACTGAATCGATGATTTTCTGCAAAAAAGTTCATCTGCTTGCAATGAACGATCATTTAGAAGAAATCTGCAATCAGCATCGGATTGGGATCTGGATCTTTCCCGAAAAGTGTCGCCATTTCTTTCTTGGTGGCAGCAGTATAAGCGGAAGTTTTCTTATGCAAGCCGCTAGGAGGTCTTGGTTTATTTTGGAGTGGGTTGAGTTGTTTTTTCCATCGACGGGCGAAGACTGTGGGGCACTGGGAGACTTTTGGGGAGATTCGATGTTCGAATCGTAGAATCTGCAGAAATGCTCAAGGTCTTTGGAAAGAGATTTCGGTCTACTCGGTTGATTGTTGCTCGAATCTTCAGCAATACTCCTTGAATGAGATTCATAAGGGATAGCTTGTCTATGGATACTTCCGTTTCATGCATGTTCTGTAATGAAAAATTCAAACTAAATAGTATTTTATACTACTACACAACACCACATCACTGTGCCTAGAGCTGAGATGCCCCTATATAGTTTGGGAGTGATGTGGGTGAAATGAATGGACGCAAGATGGGGGCGACCAATTTTTGCATAATTCACTTTTGAGGTACAGAAGCTGAACAATGGGAAAATTCATACAAGAACAGAACTAAATATCAAAACTTTTTAAAAATTGAAGAAGGATGAAATATGAAATGCGAAAAATATATATAAACGTTAGGTTAGATATTAGAGAAAAAAAAATTAAAAAGCAATATAATACAATAAACACTACATAGGAGATTATACAAATCAGAGAGCTGAAAATATTTTATAAGAATAAACAATAAAAAATGGAAATTGCATGCAATATCTCTATCCCGATTAACGCTACATCTGCTACAGATTCACAGTATCAGTTGCCAACAGTTAAAGGAAAACACTGCATGCCCGACATTGATATATCCTCGACTAACGCTACATCTTGTACAGATCCACATTATCAGTGGCCAATCAACATACCAGCAGTTAATAGGAAAACAATCAATATTATAATAAACAAATTTTAGTTATAGCACATAATGGATATACTGATTATATATTAAATATAAAATTTTTGCCCAAATATTCTATACATTTTTAAATAATCTTTCTCGTATGGTTTTTCTACACATTTTAATTTTTTAATACGTAAATAACATTTGTTTTAAAAAGGAATAAATCGACGCATAGAAATCTCTTAATTTTTATATATAATGGTTATCGCATAAAATAGAAAGGAACAGTCAATTTATTGTGCTTATATGTTGTAGAATAAATGTTTTAGAAAATATCAATGCTAGTATTTAGAAATAATGAAACCTGCAAAAATTATAATTTTTTTACATAAATGTGACCTATCGAATTTTATTATCTTAATTGTGCATGCATTGTGAATGAATTTTAATATGTACTCTTTATTGCATGTATAGCGAGGAATCATTTAGTCTATTGAATTCTATATTGCATGTATTAAGAAGTCAAGTTTTAAGTTTAAGTAAGAGTCCAGTTTTAAGTTTAAGTAAGAGTCAAGTTTTAAGTCATCATAATATTTTTTTCTTCTAATGCAGCTGGCAAATAGACCGTGATCTTTCCCCATAAGGGCTGCACCGATGTTACTCACTTTGCATTACCCAGGGGGCGCGTGTAACTTGATGGTAAGCCACGGACGCGGAGTAACAATGCCCCCGCAGCGCTCTACGATCCTATTAGGACCGGGACCTACGGCTTAAAGTGGATTCGAACCATTACAAACACCCATGGCAAAGCCGGGATTTGAACCCGATACCTGTGGTACTGAACGCCAGAGAGCTAGCCACTCGGCCATCAGGCTCCTAGTCATCATAATATTAGATTTCTAAATTCAATCAATAGATTTGCAAAAATTTATTTTAGCATAAAATTTAAAATATGTTTCACAAATTGTAGTATTTTTTATATAAATATACACGTTTCTTAATATACAAATACCTACGAAATCAATACATTAAAATATTATTAGTCAAATTAATTTTAAAAAACAATCATTTCTTTAAAACTTGAATATGTTCTCATAATAAAAACGCCGCTTTTATCATATTAAAATATCTCATCCACAAAATGTAGCCCTTATTAAAATCGTCATTAACTCATGACCTTCATTAAATTTCTTGGGCCAGATATTTTGCAAGTACAATAATAGTACAAACTTTTATTTAAATTGGATCTTAAAATACATTTATTTAAATTGGATCTTAAAATACATTTATTTAAATTGGATCTTAAAATACATTTATTGGCATTTTTTAAAAATAACATTTGCTTCATTAAAAATAATATTTGTACAACTACTCTAAATACTATCAGCAAAAAAGTAAATTTAAAACAATTTTCTGTTACTTTAATTTGCGAATCTAAAAATATCTTCCTGAAACATTAAAAAAATTTTGAATCAGTATGTTTAGCCATCTAGTTTATTCTTAGTAAATAATAAAAGACTAATTAAAACAGGATTAGGGTTTTTACTTTCAAATTAATTAACAAATAAAAACTTAAAATCATACCAGATTTTTGCCGTTTTTAATCACTTAGACTTTGAAAATTCATTCTCTTATCAGTTTTGATAAAATCTACTGTTTTCATGGAAATTCATTATCGATTGAAAATATATTCAGATAATGACACCAATAATAATGATTGTTTGATTGAATTTCTTTTATTATAATTTAAATTTCTTTTTTTATTCAAATTTAATTCAAATTTCTTTTTTTGAGAATTTTAAATTCATCTTTAGGGTTATTTAATGAAACTAGCGTTTTGTTAAAACTGCAAATTAAAATAACAATTTAGAAAGTTGTCAAACTTAATTCAATAAAATGCAAGTATATTTATCAAATTATATTTCTTCGGCAGGATTCAATTAAATACAAATTTCAATGAAAGGATAAAATTTTTTTCTTTCTAATGCAGCTGGCAAACACTTTGACAGCTTGGTCTTCAGATGATTTAAGGAAAGCGCTGCACAGACGTTACTCACTCGCATTACCCGGGGGGGCGTGTAACTTGCAGATAAGCCAGACGCGGAGTAACAATGCCCCTGCAACTCTCTACGATCGTATTAGACCGGGACCTACAGTTTAAAGTGGATTCAGAACCACTGCAAACAACCGTAGCACCGCCGGGACTCGAACTCAAAACCTGGGTACCGAGCGCCAGAGCGCTAGCCACTCGGCCATTCAGGCCCCTGAAAGGATAACATTTGAAATACAATTTACTAACTAACTAATTCCTTGGCACTACAGCCTCATGGTGGGCGAGCCCGGCCGCCAACAGGCAGATTTCGAGACAGCAGATGATTTCTTTCTACAAGTAGGGTTTTCAGCTCTATGCCCGGGCTCTACAGACATATTAGACAGGGCCTGTTATTTAAAGTGGATTCCGAACTATTAAAAACATCCATATCACCTCAGGTTTCCTTGCGGTACCTGCGGCACAGAGCGCCTGATAAAAATTAAAATGTCCTTTCTTAAGTTAGGAAGATTAAAAAGCAGCATAATATTTCAAATATTCATCATATAATATCTTTTTCAGTTTTAATATGTTCATGGTGGTGGTTGTATAGGTCCTAAGTGGACTAAATGTTCTAGTCTGAGAACCGTTTTTGGTACCCAAGCTTCAGGTTCGAATCTGGCGGTGGCATGAATGTTTGTTAGTGGTTCAGAATCCACGTTAAACTGTTGGTCCCGATCTAATTAGTCCAAAGTACGTGCAAGATGACCGTAAACCAAAGAAATCAAATCAAACCATCTGACAACGTATCGAACGATGTTTTGCATTTTCAGTTTCTTTTGAATAACGAAGAAAATGAGTGCGTATCAATAATATGAATGTACAAAATTACGTTTAAATACTAGTGAATGTATTTCCATAGAATAAAGCTAAAAAATGTTTGAAAATATATCTAAAGTCAAATATTATTTCTGAAGTCACTGAGTATATCCCAGTTTCTGTGGGCTTTCCGTGGTCCACAAGGCTATTTTTCACCATCTCAGGACCAATAGTATGTGCTACTTATCTTAAAAGCTGTACCTTTCACGCAATTTTTTTTTTATTATTGGGAAAAAAATACTTAAAATATTGAGTTTTTATTTACTCATTACTACTCCAATAATACAAAGATTGTTGAGAAAATCGTTGCTAGTCTGTTCAGTTAAACACGCTGTTATGGAACACCCTAACATAATGGTATTTACTTTTACAAAATTATAATTTAAGTGGAAATTTTGAATTTTCAAAAATAAATAATTTCAGTTTTCAAAATTTTATGTACCTTATTTATTTTTCAAAACTTTTATCCCTTTCAATACAAAAATTCAGTTATCAAGCCTAATCACATCTAATTCTTTTTTTTTCACCAAGAAGCACGTTCATTTTACCATTTTTGTATTATTGACCTTATTTTTACCTTATTCACTTTACGCTTCAATTTTTACGTTCATCCTAAGTGTTTTTTTTTCGTAGTGTGTTAATAACGAAGTATTACAACCATACCAAACTATAATTTCCTAAGAACACCATTTTATGTAACCTGTGTGATAACATATATAATTAAATATTTTTGTTTTAATTTTTTTTATATATATCGTGTTAAAACTTGCTATTTTTATATATGCAAATTAGAGATTATATGCAAAAAGTGACATATATGCAAAATGCAAAAATTATATACGAAATGCGACATATATTAATTTGTGATTTTATATACTGTTTGATGAATACAGATGAATTTTGTAGGGGAAGCTGCTATAGATTTAATAATTTATGATTTGATGATTTTGATTTATGATGCATGAATCACCTGGATATCAATGGATTTCATTTTATCATATGCCTCAGTGTTTTATGTAAAATGGTTATTTCTCATATTAAGA
>BPLR01009955.1:0-50339 GCA_021605095.1 Caerostris extrusa
AAAAATAACTTGCATTTTTCCCCAAATTCTAGCCATTAACGTTAAAGATTAAATGTTAAGGAGGCAATTCAATTGTATTCTTCAATAATACAACTAAGTAGCAAAGACGTTACTGCAATAGCAGTGAACCAAATAAGTGTTGATAATTTTCTCAGCACCACGACGCTTTCTAAAGCTACCAGTCAACGTAAAATCTTATAGGAGCTATTCTATTTTGGACAAATGGGATTTAATGCATTACAAATATAACTTCTTTTATGTTTAAAATTTCTTTTTGCAAGATCATAGCTATTTTATAATGCTTATTGGTCTGTTAATTTAATACAATTAATTGTGTATATATTATATATATGTAAATTTAGGACGCGTGAATTTTGTTTAAGTTTGTGAAAATACTACACATTTATAGTTGTAAAAAGTACATTTTATGAAAAAAAAATTGTTTATATATATATATATATATGGGTTCAATAAAAAATTATTGAATTTATTTCATAATTTTCTAAATCCATTAATAAAGATTATTGTTCATAAAATTATGGAAATGAGTCAGATATCTTTTATTTTACTTTAAAGCTTAAAATAATTGAATATTTTTTTCATAAAACCAACTAAACTCACAAATAATTTTAAAGTTGTGTTCAATAGAATATAAAGATCTTTTTTTTTTTTAACTCTATAAAATATTAGCTTATTGTTTTTGTGTTTTATTATTTCCAATTCAGTTCTCCATTTTAAAATCAAGCAATTTTCATGCTACTTTTATATTCAAGTAAATTATTGTTAACTATAAAGTATTTCCCATATAATTAATTAATTTAATCTTTAAATTAAAGTCAAATAATTTTCCTTATAAATTGAATTTTTTAAATATTATACGAACATCTGTACCTTTTTTTTTTAAGTTAAATGAACTCATCTACATGAATTAATTTAATTACCGTAACTCAACAAATGTTTTCAGTATAAATAAAAAAATGTTTTTTCAGTTCTTACGATAATCTACGTCAAATTAAACCAATTTAATAACCTTTTATAAAAATATCTCAAATATTATGATAAAATAATTATGTAGTTAAAAATATCTCACAAATACGTGATAATTACGAAATCAGCAATGACTGGAAGATAAGATTACTATAGATACAAAATTAAAATTGATTTTATATTTAGAATATTATGACATATTTTATAAAAATAAAATCCCCACCCTAAATGTTTCATTATTATTTTTTTCTCCTTCTTTTGCATATGCTATTTTTAAAATTTATACAATTAAAAAAGGGATAAAAAAAAAGAAAAGAAAAAAATGAGATCGTGGCATAAACTGGCTGATATGCGCTCAACTGTATTTATGCGGTTAGGAGGTCTTCGAAATGCTTCGTTAACTTACCGTATAACAACTTAAAGAAAAGAAGAAGAATAAAAAAAAAAAAACTTTCTTTTTTTTTTTTTCTCTGTTGAATCTTTTGAAACGGAAAAAAAACTCATAAATTTATCAGTCATCGATGTATATTATCTTTTCTCTTCTTTATATCCTCATTGTTAAGAGCGTCACTGAACTCATCAGAGCGATAATTCATTTAATCTGCTTTTTTTTTTTTTTTTATCATCAGACTAATTAATTGTTCTCCTTTGCGCTGACATTGAATGATAATGTTTCACTTGAAATAATGGTAGTCTATTCAATTGATTCATTGAGATGAAATAAACAGATTTTTTTTTTTATTTTCTTCTTGCTTATCATTTGTAGCTACTTTTTTTTTCAAGTTCAAATCCTTGATTGTTGATTCTTGAACATTTTAATGGCATCAGCTGTAGAAGACTTTTTTTTTTTTTTTTTTACTTAATAAACAACTCATTTCGAAAACATTGGATGATTGTTTAATTATATTTTTGTGAAAAGATTTATGGTTGATGAGTAAATGGAATTAGTTTTTTTTTTTTGGAAGTTAATCATGCGGTTAAAATGATGTACAAATGCATCATAAAATATGTCAATATAATATAAATTTAATTGGCGTATTATAATAAGTAATTTAGATGATATTTTTAACCTAGCAGCTTTAATTTAATTTTTTTCTGATTTAACCAATATTATTTTTAAATACCTAATGAATTTTGCAGCGTATTATGAATAGGTTATTTATTCTAAATAATAATCGTTCTAATTTATAATTCTGATGCAATGTTGGTACCATTTTTGAGATAGGTCGTTATATTTCTATGGGGATATAGGGTGACACTTTATTTACACAAGAATTCAAAAGCACCAGAATTTTAAAAACCATAAATAATAATAATTAAATTCGACCTTTGTTGAGACATATCGACTGATCGCTTATGATAGGTAATTTAATTCTTTCGAAAAAAATAGTTTATAGTGCTTCGTGTATGTAAAGTTATTTCAGATTATTTAGCCACGTCAAAATATATATATATATATATATATATATTAATAAGAATAAGAATAAAAATGATAGTAAATAAATAATAATAAAAAACCCTTAGATAAAAATGGACATTTTACTTTCATGTCCAATTTTATTTTCGAAAAAACTTTGTACATCGAAATAGAGAGTTATGTAGTATTTGTTATTACTTATCTTATATTTATATCCATTGCAAATTTAAAATTACTTCAAAGAAAACAAATTTATTTTTAATATGTAAAAAAATAATAATAATTCTGATGCAGTTTCAATAATAAAAAAAAAATTATTAAAATGAGGAAAATTATTTAAAAAATTATTTCAATGAGGATATTATAATAAGCCCTTAATAAAACTACAGAAATGGGGGAATTGATGCCAATTTCGTATTATTAGAATGATTTTAACTAGATTCCAATACTAATTTTAGGAAAATCCTTTTAAGACATAATTTATACTGATAATAAACCGAAATTAAAAAACATTAAGATATTAAAACCTTAAAAAAATAAATGAAAAGATTTATAATGGTCTAAATTCAAGTCTAGACTGCAGATCTCAAAAATAGTCCATTCCATACTTTCAACAAAATTTTTTTTATATATACATAGCTTTTAGGATGGTGATTAAGATAAGGCATAAGGCTGACATGAATTCATGTAAGTTTTGATATTTAAATTCTCCCATTTATTTCTCGTAAATTTATATGCATACTTTGCTGATGGTTTCAAAATGTTTCATAGCTTGAATCTCTAGACAGGTAAATTCCCTGATAAGAATCGGTACATCCAACGAAATTTATACCAGTAGAATTGCGTTGCAGGCAAATAGCAATGGCGTCATCAATTTTATTTTTAAGATGTATTTTTTTATCTTGAAAGTAATTACAGCTTTCAAGTTTTTGAAGAAAAGGAAAGAAAAGGTTCTAAGAAAAGAATTAACAATGCTGTTCGTTTGGTCTAATAAATTAAAAGGATTTTTTTTTTTCTCGCCATACATGCAAAAAAAAAGAAACTTCGAATTATTTATTTTTTAAACGTTTTTAAAAAAAGGAACTAAAGCATCTAGAAGTTAGATATTGTTTAAATTTCATCGTTATAACAAAAAAATAATGTTTGTTTTATAAATTTGGAAAGAGCAATTTTTTTAAAATTATTTCTATTATAAAAAAAATTAATAAATTATTTATATTATAAAAATATTTAATTATAAATTATGTTATAAAATTAGATTTATTTTTATTATTATTTTTATTTTACGACATAATAAAAGAATAATATATAAAGTAGAATTTATGTTCTGAGCGAGTTAATATTTATATTTATTAAATAATTTTATTCTCTTTTAGTGAATGAATTTAAAATTAATTTTTACAACCAAATAAAACTCAGTACGCGTTATTAAACTTAAACATGTTTAAACATATATAACAAAATTATAAAACATTTTCCGACGAATAAGAAAAGTTTAATTCGAAAAAAATAAGAATTAAAAAAAATAAAAAAAAACCAATATGAAAAAAATTTTTTTAACAATTACAGTAAAGAAAATAATTATAATATTAAAATAATAATAGATATTTTTAAGATCAGTGTTATTCCTCACCTATATTTTTAGAATGCATGGCAAATTCTGAGAGTGCAAATTTTGGAATAAGAAATTAATCAACAAATTTCGTGAATTACTTTCAGTTACAAGTTAATAGAATTCTGGAGCGATATATCCTACAAAACCAACCAAAACTCCATGAAAAGCAACAAAAAATATTTAACAGATTGTTATGAAAGCTGCTTTCAATGTAAAAATTGCTTCCTGTGATAAAAAAGAAAAAGTAAATAACGAATATATGAAAAAATATAAATTTTTTTAATTCTAAAATCCTAGATCTTCATTCCCAACTAACTGCTGTTATTTATTAAAACTGATGTTGGATCCCTCGTTAAAAGTTGAAAAAATAAAGTAGGTTAGAAAAAAAAATTAAAAATACAACAGGATTTTTCTCTTTTCTAAAATCGACACACACTTTCTTCTACGATCTTCCAAAGTAAAAAAAAAGCCAACCATTCCCAACAAAACACAAACATCCCCCACTGAATAACAAACAACATCCCATCCTAAACCAGAGAAGGAACTTTTTTTTTTTCAGCGTCGGCATCAAGAGAGAAAACAGTCTCCATCTTCTCCGCGCCAGCAATGACACTGCGCGTTGATTGCTCAGCTGGGCTCCTCCCACTTCTGACGTCACACTCGATAACGCGTTCTACAGAAGCTTGAAAAAGTTGGATCCAGTGGGCTAACGGTTCGCACTCTGCGTTGATTGTGCGCCGAGCGGTGGTGCTGTGTTTTTCGAGAAAACAAAAAGGAAACATAACTATGCTGAAGGCTGTGTATTGCTTGTAGTTAACAGCAGCGGTGTTTTGGGACCGATAGAGAATTAAAAGAGTTCCACATTATTATTAAATGCTTATTCTATCCAGGTTTAATTCGAGAGCGGTTGCAACCTACCGGTTGTTGATCAACAAGTGGTTGTTATTTCTGTGATTATTACTTTTTTTTTTTGTTTACTTTTAAAGCGCTCTTAAAAAAGCAGTGTGATTTTTAAATCGGATAGTTCCATCATGACGCTCATGTGTATCGAACGAGCACAGGTAAGAATATTTTTTAATTTATTTTATACATAAATATCTGTTACAAATTTTGATTTAAAAAAAAATATAAAATTCTGTATATTGATTTTTTTGACGACATTATTGTTTAAGCAATAATCAGAGAAGAAATAATTGCTGCAAAGCGATAGAACAGTTAATTTGTGTTGTTTAGAAAGTCATTAATTTATTAATTTTTCAAAAAAAAAAAAAAATCTTTTTTTTTTTTATGATTTCAATAGTGGTTAGATATATATTTAATTATTCTTAATTTTCAAGAATTAATATTTTTGAAAATCGTTTGATGAATTTAATATTTGTTTTTTTTTTACTCTTAATATCCAAGAATTAATATTTATGAAGTATCATTTGATGAATGAAATATTCCTACTTATTATTTATGTGTTCTAGATTTATTTTTAATTAATTCAAAGTTGCTTTTTTTTATCTTTAAACTGATATTTTCGCTATTATTTTATTAATTTATGAGAAGCATCAACATTAATTGAGAATCATCAGGTTTTTCGCAGCTAATTTTTTTTTCAGTATAGCGCTGCATATTTTTTTAAAGTGAAGTAGTAAGATGAAAGATATATTTTAGTGCAAAATAATTACGAAATTTGGGAAATTAAATTGTATTAAGATATTTTATTATAAATATATATTTTTTTTAATATTTTGTTATTTTATTTTATTTTAAAAGTTTTTACGAATTACGTGTTCTAATTTTTCGAAAAAGATGTATTAAACGTTTTTTGAATTAATTAGAAAATAATGGATGATTATAAAGCATTAATATAAAATTTATAAATATATTTTAATTTCAATTTGATTATTAAAATATTTTGTTAGTGCAATAGTTAAAAATATAAAGAATTTTTTTTTTTTTTCCCCAATTTTTTGAATAGCAAGTAAAATATACCATTAATACATTGATAAAAAAAATTTTTGAAAAACATAACATTGCTGATCCTTCAGAACTATGTGATCAGACATGTTTAAATGATATATTAATAGAATAAACCGTTTTAAGAAATCATCCTTCTTTCTAAATTCCGGTATAAAATGATTCTAAAAAAAGGCCGGTGGCGAAGTTTAAAAATCAGGACACTAAATAATAATCCTACAAAACGGTTTTAAGCTGCAGCTTCTTAAAAAAATCATGTTGTTGCAGATACATCTCGGCTTAAGTGATCATCCGGTATTGATAAGTGATGTTAATGTATTTATCAGATAAGATTAGTTTGCAAGAAAAAATCTTTTTCATCTTTATAATGATCATACATTATTATACCACCATTTTTATATCGAATATTTTCGATAGAAAATATCGAATATTTTTTCGTTCTAGAAATCTTTCAGAAAGTCAAGACTTTTTTTAACAGCACGAAAGACGATCAGTAATTATAATTAAATAAATAATTTAGATACATAAATAGATTTTTTTAAAATGCTACTTAATGTAATTTTTAAAATTAAATAAAAATAGTTTTCACTTCATTTATAATAATTGTTGGTTGATTTTTTGTAAGAAGTAATGATAACGATAATTTAGTATTTATCATTTCGCTTCGTGAAGAAGCGCCATTTTTAGTGTGATAGAATTAAATTTTGTTTATTTAAAATTATTTTAGAATTTTCATTTGTTTTAATTGTATTTAATAATATGTTTATTGATTGAAGAGAACAATTGGTTCCAACGAAAATATAGAAATCCCATCTTTAGATATTTGCTTCTATTTCTTTTTGTTTTATTCGAAAATTAAATTTGCTGATGTAGTTTCTGACTCGTCATGTTTAAGAAAAATTGGAAGGAAACACACGCAATTTTGAGAGTTTTCTGCTTTTTTATATTCTTCGCATCTTTCATTGTGTTTTTTTTAGGGAAAAAAAAGTTCAATTAATTAATAGTTCAATTGATTAATTCGAACTACGTATTCAATTTTTTTTCGAATATAGTATTACTCATCATTGTAAAATGTTAGTTGTTAATTATGTCTTATTAAAGTAATTTTTTAAAAACCAATTAACCAATTTGACTTTTATTAGTAAAAATCCTTTGTACAGTTAAAATTTTTCAAATTGGAACAAATAAAAACAAAAGCAACCTGAATATTTCTTTTTGGGAAAGTAAAACACCGGAAGGTATTTAATCGCAAAAAATAAGAGCAAAAAGAAAACAGAAACCAAAATAAATAGTGTATCCTACAGGGAAGTGAGTGAGTGAAGGTGCGTATTTCGTGAAGCAGGTAAATAGGGAGGAGAAAGACCGGCGGAGCTGGTTTCAACTTATCAACAATCGAATCTCAAGGTCGAAGGGGGGTTTCCAAGGTGGGAGGTCTGGCTGTTATGAAAATATTGTCGTGGGTTGCCCGCGGACTGGAATTTCAGAAGGAAAAGCTCATCGATTTTCTCCCGTCTGGGAACTATACATTTATTTTGGGTTGTTTAGGTTTCTTAAAGATAGTCGACAGTATTAAATATTGGGGATTGAAAATAGCAAAAGATAAGTAATATTTGTATAAATAACCGTATACTGAGATTTTAAATATTAATTGTGCTTTGAGAACATTTGGGTATTCCGAAATCGGTACATACTTGACTGTTATCCTCAAATGCAACTATATTGTGATAAATAATAACTTGTTTAAAGACGATTCGCTCAAATATTGGTGTAAGATTTATGAATCTCAAGAAAACGACTTTTTTTTTTTTTTTTTTTTTTTTTTTAATGTGTGATACTATAACATTGACGTTATCTTTCATAGGTAACTACAATATAACAATATCATACGTTAAGAAAATGTTTACTATGTTACCATTATAATTTTATGTTAATGTCTGTTGGTAAGGAACACAGTTAGGAACTTCGATTTCTTCGAAAACTCATCTATTATATCGTATCAGAGAAAAAAAAAGAATGATGTAAAAATTAAAATGTCGAGTCAACAAATCATAATTCTCACTGTTAAAAACCTTATTATTGTAGTTGTGTAAGTAGAAAAGTGAAAAAAAAAAAAAAAAAAAAAAAGTGTGATAAGCTAGCATGTAAATCAAAATAGTTATTTATGTATTAGCTGGCATTTTACGAGAATGAAGTTAAATAAATATACCACATTTTTATGAAGTCAATTAAAAATGGAGTTGATTGAATCAGAAAAAAAAAAATGTATAAATTAAGCGCAATTATTGTGAAGTTGCGAAATGTTTTTGTCTTATAATGAATAAAAATGACTGCATTTCGGTGATTGGTTAACTCAACCTGTCAAAGTGATTTCGAAATTGATTAATTATTTCATTTTAAATAAACTAGAATTATTTATGGTCTATAATGCTATTAATTAGTAGAGCATCGTTGCTTTCACTGCAAATGAATACTAACAGATAATGAAAATGAATGCAAGGTATATAAAAGAAAATACTTAATAACTAATTTTGTGGATTAAAAAAAAAAAAAAAAAGATATAGATTGATGTTATTAACAGTTTAGGGGCTCATTAGGTCATTTTCTTAGCAAATAAACAAATATTAGCAATGAATAAATTAATTGATGATCTAAGAATTATTTTTTTCTGCGCTTTATACTTTTAAACTTTAATTAATTTTTATTTCATGCGTCTTTATAAAAAATAATCCGCTTTTTTTTTTTATTTGTTGAATGACAATTTAGTTTTGTTTTCTTGTGTTTATTCTAAATGCAAAGAAAACAATTTTGTAAATTTTGAAATATTAGCTTGTGTCTGTTGTCAGAACAGTGTTTATAAACATTGCAGGAATCGTTGTAAATACGAAAAAAGGGGGAAAGAAATTTATTTGACGTTGCAGTTCTATGTGAGATAGTTGTCTACTTGCATAGTTGAATTCTGCATGAATTGACGAATAGGATACAGAAAGATAAGATTTAATTATATTTTCGTCATTTAATTATATTTTACATAATCATTTTAAGATGAGGGCCACCAAATGTTTTAAAATAACTAGATACAGTTTTATTTTTTAGAACTGTAAATTTTTGTTTTAATTCGTTAAATATTACTCGGTAATTTTTATAATCCAATTTCATTGCATGCAAAGTTGGATTTTATATTAAAATAAATATTTCGTTATATTTATGCAGATAAAATTACGCAGACGTATTTTATTTTTAAAAAATCATTAAATTAAGCAATATATTTAATTACATTAATGTATAATATCTGCATGTATTATTGTTGGAAATAAATTTAAATTAATATGTTAAAGTTAGTTATTCATTTATTTAATAATTATATGACGAATTATTTGTTATACGATGAAATAAAATAATGAATTTCTAATAATATTGTTAAAAACTTATGAATGCATTGAAATTTTGAAAAAAATTGAATTTCTAATCGTGATTAATTGATGAATTAATCACGATTATTCATCAATTGTTATATTATAATAATCAATCACAATATAACAATTCATCGATAAAATTTTATTGAATAAGTCAAAAGTTTTTTGATTAGCATTTATATTTTTGTTCAGTATCATATTTAAAATTTATAGAATAATTAAATACTACCATTATCATTAATTATGTTAAGCCTTTATGCAACTTTCGTTGTTTTTATTATTATGCATAAAAATTTCTAAAAAAACGAAAATGGTCACCAAATTCCTTCCACCTGGAAAGAAGTTACATAATTACAGATTAAAACAGTTTTCTGTTGTTTTAAGCAAAGTTTTTCGTCATTTCTTGTAAAGAACACGTTTAAATGCCGCTAATATTGTACATAAAAAAAACTTTCGAAATATTAGGTCAGGTTTAATGCTATCTTTAACGATACTTAATTCGATATCAGTGACACTTATTTTTGCACTTGGTTACTCAACCTCTTTACCAGATCACTCAACCTCAGCATTAAAGCGGGCAATAACGGTATCTTTTTTGCCTTTTTTTCTCTCCCCTGGCTCTTTTCTTTTCTTGTATAAACGTGCCAAAGTCAACCGGCGTCAATTCAGATCATTGATTTCGGTTCTATTCTGTTTTTGTGCGTGCTCTATTTTTTGACTTTTTTTTTTTTCCACTCTCTGGTTTGAATTGTTACACATACCGGATTTGGATTTCATCATGTAAATAAAATGAACTTGGCCACTGTTGTATTTATTGGTTGACGCATACATTCAAATGTATATCGTTCTGAATTCAAAAATGTTCAAATGAATAATATCGGAAATTTTTTTTTTTATTCTTAAATTATATTATAAGGATTTATATTATTGTGTGCATTTAAACCTAGCTGTTTGCTTAATTTATTTAATTAAATATAGCCATTTATATGTTTATTATTTAAGTATATTTTTCAAAAAATGTAGAGAAAATTTTAAATGGAAGCTAAAAAACGAACTAGGTTAAGTTTGCAAATTCAACGTAAATGAAAACTAATAAATGTTAACAAATATTTCTGCATTGATTTATATGTAGCTTAATTTTTTGTGCTAAGGACACGACTGAATAAAATATATTGTTTTGTTGAGATATTTAATTATAATTGAAATTTTTGATGATTAAGGTAGGAAAAGTCTTACAGAATGAAATTGAGGAATTACAGTAACGAACAGTACGATATAATGAGTAACCTCTCATTATACCGTACTTTAGAAGGTAGGAGGCGGCGGGCGTGAAAGCATCAATGACTTTATTTAGATTGTATAACATTTAAAAAAAAAAAAAATTTTATGAAAATTAATGAGTTATTCACTCCAATATGCGAATTTTCTATATTTTCAACCAAAATATTTGTTTACTGTAATTATTATATCTCTTTGCGTTGATACATTGTTTTAAAGAAGATAAAGATATTCTTAATTTAGGTGTTTTTCGTTAATTGCGTAATGTTCTCATTATCATTAGCACCACAGCCTTATTGTGGACCTAGACCGTCTTAAGTAATGGCAGATATTGTGATAGGAGATGCTTCCTTTTACGGGATTAAGCGCAGTGGTTATATACTCGGAACTCGAAAGTTGTGGCACAGTGCTAGTCACTCGCCTAGCGTAATGTTCTAGTTTTCTTAAATCCTTTTATCATATTTATTGACTTCGTAAAGAATTAATAATCCGTATAAAAAATATTTTTAAAAATTAAAACTTGTTTCTGAAGAATAGGGCTTTATAAAGTTCAAAGATTTAAAAAAAAAAAAAAAAAAAAAAAAAAAAAAAAAAATTCCTGTAAAAAAAATTGAAGCATTTCCTAACCCCTGGAAGGTTCGAGAAAATCCCCCTACAGAATACATTCTTGCCTCAACATGTTCTTTCTTTAACTCTTTTGCTCCCAATTCATTTTTTCCCTTCCTCTTCTGAAACGTCAATAAGTACATATACCCTCCACGTAGCGAATGACCTTCAGAGATGCAGCGGACACGAGGCAATCCATCATATTTTTATTTTTATTTTTTTTTTTTCCTCTTTTATTAAGGCCCAGTTAAAACAGCGGTTATTCTATCTGTGCATTTTGTTTATACTTCAATTAAGAATTCATTCGCTTTGATATTTATTGCCAAGTGATTGAGTCAAACTTCAAAATGGGTATCTTTAACACATTCTAGTGATAAAAGATTACCCCACAATGATAAGAGAGAGATTTTCAAGTGGAATTAATTACGAAAAAAAGTATCTGTTTACTTTGCAATCAAGAGTGTTTTCTGCTAAAATAATTCTGTTTTTTATTTTTTATTTTTTTCAGTGTTTAAAATTATCTTAAAAAGGCTTTTAATTTAATTTTTAGTTCTTCAAGAACGTTGTTGTTGTTTTTGTTTTAATTTATTTAAGAATAGATAAAAAATAATATTGTATTTGAACTATTTGAATGTTGTTTTTTTCTTTACACGTCAATTTTTCTTTCTTCTTTTTCGTAATTCTTATTGATAGCTTTTGAATTGAATTTATTAATTTAATTTTCAACAATACGATATAACTTTTTATTTTTCCACTGAATACTAAAAAGATTAAGCACTGAATAATAAAAAATGTCATCAATATAAAATATAAAACGTTTATAAACGAGATGTAGAACTAAACGTTTATAAACTTGTTTAGAATTGTTATAAAAGTCATCATAAAATCATTAAAATTTCTCGAATTTATTCAGCTTTTTTTTCTACAAAAATACCTGATGGCCAATTAGCTAGCTCTCTGGCCTTTGGTACCACAGTCTTCAGGTTTGAATCCTGCCATGGATGTTTGTTTGTGAGTGGTTCGAAATCCACGTTAAATTGTAGGTACCGGTCTAATTTAATTAGCCTAAAGTGTGCACAAAATGACCGTAGAGGAAAAAAACCGAACCAAATCTGCAAAAATAATTAATATATTTTGTATGATAATTATGTATGTTTTTAAACTGTAACGGCATTTATAACATTTCGTTCCTGTGCATTATTAATCTTTATAAAACAACTCTCTGATTATATGATGTAAATTTAGTTTTGTATATCTTCCAAAACTATTAAAAATTATTTTCATCCTAATAAATTCATTCAAATTCGAAATACCCGTGACAGAAATACTGAAAGATAAAAAGTGAAACGTTAAAAGAAATAAAATAAATAAAACCACACAGACCATCTGCAAAAGAAATCCACTTTTACCAAACCAGCAATTGGAGTTGTCTAACCAGCTATCAAAGTGGACGAGTGAAGGAAGAGAAAGTTATCTGGCAATGACTGGTTTATGTTAGTTTTCCCTTTCAAAAGCTTAATTATCCGCCATCAATCATAAAAGGGGTAAAAGTGCGTTTCCTTTTTTCTGAATAATGCTCTTCAATACTTAATAACCTGGAATCGTTTCTCTGAAAACAAAAGGAATGCGCCTGAGAGAGATGTGCGTGTCTCTGGTTTGAAATTTGTGTGTATTGAACGCACTTATGACCGGAGAGTCAATTTATTTATCTATTCAAAAATGAGATAAAAACTGGTTTTCTTTTTGAAAAGCATCGCCTAAAGCCTAAATGTGTCAAATGGGATCTCTAATTCATCATCGCACTTTTAGAAAATGTTTTGTATATGTATATCGTGACATAATTAGGTATACTTTTGTTAGAGAGAAACATTATTACGGTGGTTAGATAGGTTTTATAAATGTGCGGAGGGTTGATTATCACTCATTAGTTTAATTGATACGCAAATTGTTTTGTGTAATTATAAAGCCTACCAGTTTTGTAAGACAATGAAAACATTTTTTTTTTTTCAATTATTGTTATTAATGATTTTGAAGTAGAGAAACTTCAAGTCGTCGTGACTATATTAACGTCTACGTGTCTGTATGAGTTTTTGTTTATTTTGTGTCGAAACCTAAACAAAGTTATGTAGGGCCTGATGGCCGAGTGGCTAGCGCTCGGTACGACATGTTTCAGGTTCGAGTCCCGGCGGTGACATGGATGTTTGCAGTGGTTCGGGATCCACTTTAAACCGTAGGTCCCGGTATAACAGGATCATAGAGCGTTTCAGGGGGTAATGTTACTCCGCGTCCATATCTTATCTTCAAGCTACACGCATCCCCCTGTGTAATGCTAAGTGAGTAACGTCTGTGAAGCCTTTGCTTATGGTGCATAAAGACAACTAACTATCTATCTGCTGCATTAGAAAAAAAATTATGTGAAAATGATTGAATTTTAAATTTGATAATTATTTTTAAAATGTGAAATAATTTTATTCAAAAAAAAAAATGTCAACAATTGTTATAGTAATCTAAAAAAATTTTCTTTATTGAGAAAATTAAAAAAAAAAGAATTCTGATGAATAGGACAATAAATGAGAAAAATTTTTTTCTTTAACTAATCCATGTTTTTGATAAAGGAAAAGATATCTACATTCAATAGAACAAATTCGCTTGTCCATACGATTATTAAGTAATTTTTTTATCCCCGTTTTTTTTTTTCAAGTAGAGACAGTGCAGCAGCAATTGCAAAAGCATGCCGTGACTCACGTAGATTTCTGATAAGATAGAACTGCAATATTTATGCTCACGGGGCAACCTTGACATTTCCGTAACACCTGTTGGTCTTGTTTACGCTAGCTGGGATGACTTTTAATAACCGAAATAGAAAAAGAAAATAGCATTTAATAGCCCTGTTGGCATTTCTCTTAGGATGGAAATTGACGTGAATTAATGTTAATTCTCTGCAGCATTGAGAAACGATACATTGTTTTCGCAATGGAATTTAAAGAAAATGATGCTGTTAGAATGAAAACTTCCTTCGAATTTCTGCAATCATCAGTTAATTCCTTTTGTATGATATTTATGTATGTTTATAAGCGTAAATAATTAATTTGGAACAGAAAAGTCTGTATCAATGTTACCACAGGCTTCAGGTTCGAATTCTGGTGATGCCTTGGATGTTTGTGAGTGGTTCGGAATCCACGTTGAGCTGTAGGTCCCGGTTTAATTAGCCTAAAGTAAGTACAAAATGACCGTAGAGTGACAAAACCAAACAAAAATCGTTTAACAATTGTGTTTTCCCTTACAATTGTTACAATTTGATAAATTGCGAAATGTAAAATAAAAATAATAAATATATATAAATATGAAAAAATAATGCCTTTTTAGGTATATAAAAATTAATGGGAAAAGTGGTATTGAATTATAATTTAATTGTACATTAGTTGAGAACCATGTTGTGCATGAAAAGGAAAAGAACTTTTATATGTAGTATTTTAATTGCACTTTCTATAAACGTTGGAAATTTTATTTACACTAAAACGCAATAAACGTCTTAATAATGCACTTAACACATTTCGTAGAACCTAGGAACGAAAACGAATACATCTTCCTTATGTAAATTTGTTTTTCCTTATTGTTATTTGGTGTTGGCGTTTTCGTTTCCCAAATTGATGCGTCAATTGCTTTAATTGTTAGCGTAAATTGTTTTCATCTCAAATGTAAATAGCGTTCTCTTTTTTTCTTAAAGTTCTTTAACTTGATATTTGGGAAGCTAGGATGGATGGAAGCATAATGGACTAAGCAAATTTGTTCTATGTCATTCTGTATGTATTCATTTTAAAATTTGACCAAGGTCATTTGCTACTGGAACGGCAGACATGTAAAATGATTCATGTAGCTTGTTGCAGTGCAGTCATTTTGCCGTCACAATTTGAATGAATACACCCAGAAACCCCAATGGAATGAATTTGACGACAAACAGATTTATTGTGCCCATCTAGATCACTTACGATTGGTCTATTGGATATTAGAACATATCACTTTCAATTATATCCAACGTGTTATCCATAAGTCGCTCCTGGCCTCTGCCATTATGCATGCTTGTTGTATTGAGGCCTGAATGACTGAGTGCCTAGTGCTCTGGCGCTAAGTGCCATAGGCTTCTGGTTGGAACCCGGCGGCATCATGGATATTTGTAATGGTTTGGAATCCACTTTAAGCGGTAGGTCCCGGTCTCATATGTCTGTAGAACGGCGCAGAATCCAATCAGATTGTTGCTCTAATGCAACTGGTAATACAGAGACAATTAATCTTTATGCCATAAGCAAGGGCTGAGCCGACGTTACTCATTTAG
This sequence comes from Caerostris extrusa, assembly GCA_021605095.1. NCBI lineage: Eukaryota > Metazoa > Arthropoda > Arachnida > Araneae > Araneidae > Caerostris > Caerostris extrusa. The sequence continues at coordinate 15,615 of BPLR01009955.1, forward strand.
CACTACTCAGGAGGCACATGTATCTTGAAGATATGCTACGGACGCGAGTAACACTACCCCCCACAACGTTATACGATCCTATTAGACTGGGATCTACAGTTTAAAGAGGATTCCGAACCAGTAATGCTTGGTGTATTTCAGAATGCATACTGCTAGTTTTTTTTTTTTTTTTTTTTTTTTTTTTTTTTTGTTTATTGTTATTTTCAATTACTTTCAAAAAACGGAGTGTGGTTTTTGATATTAATTTATTAATTCATCATTATTTATTACTCTTTGTAAGCTTGATTCGTAAAAACGTCCAACTAGCTTCGAAAAAGACTTTTAAAATTGGTCTCTTTTGCTAAAATATTTTTTTTTTCTTCTCATCACCGTCATGAGGACGCAGTAAGCTATTAAAAGTGTTTAGAAGAATATCACTTTTGCAATTTCCGTTGAAGCACACATCATAAGTGCTTGGAACTCAAAATTAAATTGAGTTTAATCTTGAGGTGGTCGTTAACGGCCAAGCGTAATGCTAACAAAGATAAGAAGCCCATTTCTGAACTGCTTTTCATAAAAAAAAAAAAAAAAAAAGAAGTAATAAAGCCGGCTTTTGTAAACATCGTAATCATACTCACCCTTATCTTCCAAGGTTGTTCTCATCGCCATTCTCGAATCTGCTGACTGATGGCGGATTTCAGTTGCGATGGTAAAAGAATAAAATAAAATGAATATGAATCATGCAATGAATATTTTTTGTTGCTCTTTGTAAATCATGAAAGAAGCCATATTTATTTCTCAATTATTCTTTGGGCTATTTTTTTATTCTTACATCTTGCATGATTATTTCGTAGAAATGTAAATCAAATCCACTAATTTAATAAAGAAAAGCTGTATATTATATCATCATTAAATTTTGAAATAAATTATCTGTTTTGATTTTTACTTTTTTTCCCTTCTCATTGACTAGTCAACTTTACATGTTCTTGACTTGCTATCTCCACGTGTCTGTTTCAACGTGATTTTTACCAGCTGTAGTTTTAGTTGGGTCATTTATTACGAATCTAATTAGAAATTATAATTTTTGCCATTGATGTGCACCGCATTTTTTTTTTTTTTTTTTTTTTTTTTTTTTACTCTTCTGGGTCAATTCCTAAACAAATTAATTGTTTTTTTAATGGATCACATTTTTTTTTTTTTTTTTTTTTTACGTCTCTTTGTAACTTAATTTATTTTATTTATTATTCAAATTATATTAACTTTCTTTTATTTGAATAGCACTAAAATTCGTTTATATATGTTAAATTGTATTCAATGTATATTTAAAAAAATTTCATTATAGTAAATAAAATTTCGTGCAATATAAATTTCTGTGTAATCTATATTTGTTATAAAGTTTACAACAGGGGTGGCCAACCCTCAGGCCGCCTTGAAAATTTTTCCGGCTCTGAGATTTATCACACTTTTACAAAATATATTTGTTTTTCAAAAACAATGTATTAAAATAATACATTATTTGTGCAGTCGAAATTATGAGAAAAAATTCACTTTGATTTTAATATAGTATTCTAGCAAAATATGACAGATATTGCGTGTTTTATTTATGAGTTTACATAATTAAATTATATTCTGCAAACTCATGAGCGCACATGTTAGAACATCTAATATAACAGGTTGTAATATGAATATAAAAATTTGTATAGGGGTCTAAGTCTAATATGGGGATATATAATTTTATATTTGGCCCGCAAATTTATGGTGCATTTCCAAAGTGGCCGCAAGATCATTTGGGTTGGCCACCCCTGGTCTACAAAATCATAAATTTTCATTTTTCTGGAGTTTTCTTGATTTTAATACAAAAATATGTCTCATTTGACGTTGCTAAGAAACATCTGATAATAACATTTTTTCTTCTTCTGTCTCTTTGCAGTCTCCAACGCACAAGGGAAACTTCCTGCAGGGCGGGAAATCAGCCGTGAGCAACATCAATCAACAAAATGCCAACAACAACCATCGAAGAAACAACTCGTGCAGCCCTCCACTGTCCAAGAGCGCCTGCACTCAGCAACAGCAGCACGATATTCCCGCCAACAAGTCAAACGCCAACTCGGAATCTAGGAAGCTGGAGAGGAGCTGCAGCAGCAGCGACGCCGACAGGAGGGGGGCGGTCCAGTCCAACTCGAGCCGCTACAAGACGGAACTGTGCAGGCCCTTCGAGGAGAACGGATCCTGCAAGTACGGTGACAAGTGCCAATTTGCCCACGGCAAGAAGGAGCTGCGCAACATGATCCGACACCCCAAGTACAAAACTGAACTCTGCCGCACCTTCCACACCACCGGACTGTGCCCCTACGGTCCCAGGTGCCACTTCATCCACAACAGCGAGCAGAACAAGAAGTCCCTCTTGACCACGCTCACCACTGCGCCCAATGCTGGCCTCAGACAAGACGAGGGTCCGAGGTCCAGTCTCGGATCCGATGGAGAAGTCTCTCCCCCATCCAGCCACGGCGGGTCTCCGACGGAAACAAAAAGCTTCGACGACATCTTCCAGCAGCAGCCGACACCCATGTCGCCATGCTACAACAACCAGGGGTTCTTCAACCAAGACCTCTTGAACATACAGAGATACATCGACTTTGGCAGTACCTTCGATTACAAAAATGATTTCTACGATTCTGTAAACGGCTTCAACGACAAATACGGTTCTAACAATAACAATTACCAGAACGGAACTGTCTTGGACTTGCACCCTGTGGGCCCCCTTACCCCAACCTCTCCCCTCGAGACCAATGGAGTCTTTTTGCGACTTCCTATTTTCGATGCTTTTCAGAAAGTTTAAAAAGATAATTAAAAAAAAAAAAAACTTTTATTATTATTTAACTTGCTGCCTAGAGGAGACATGCAATAAATTTTTTTTTTTTAAGTTTCACCTTTTCATTTTAGTAATTCTATATTTTTATAATGAAACTGGCCAATAATCTCAACAACTAAATTTCACCAAATTAGAATCGCGGATAAAAAAATATCGTTAAATTTATTAATTAAGAAAAGCAATTTATTTAATGTTAGGCTAAAAAATTATTAATGTAATTTAATTATATAAACTGAGATTAATTTCATAGACGGAAATTCATTAAATATAGTAAATGGAAGAGAATTTCAAAAATTTTGCGATAAAAGATATAGATTTATTTTTTTAATCTGAATATTGGCAACATATTTTGATGACAAAAAGAAATTTACTAAATTTTTTACATTAAATATATTGGCCTGAATAATTTCTCTCTCTGAAATTTCTCTCTAATTAATGCATGTAGGCTTTTTTTTTATTGTATAGAATTTTTGCGCTGAATGTGGAATTTTGCTTCGTGAATTCACTATGATCTCATTTCTCTTGTCATATATTTTAGTATTTCACTAGCAAGTTCTATTTTTTAGTTTTTTACGTGTATTATCATGCTAATAAGATAGTTCCATTTTTTTTTTTTTTTTTTTTTTTTTAATTACCAATCGCCAATCAATCTCCTCTAGAGTACAAATAAAAGATACTTTAAATTTAAAAAAATAAAATAAAAAAAAAACATATTTCTAATTATTATATATTTATAAATGAAAAATTACAAAAAAAAAAAAAAAAAATAAATAAATAAAAATAGGTGTGCGTGTGTGTGTTTTGGTTTTTAAATACGTTTCAATTATTGCTGTCATATGATGTATTCAAATTTATATTTTATTCTAAAATACATTGTATTTGTGAAATGATGTTTGAAGCTTTTTGATTCCCCATAATACCCATTGTTGCAGTGTTATCTGGGCAAATTTGTGGTAGTCATATATTATATTTACATATATATAAATATATATTTATTTGATTTGCATTGTAAAGTAGGTCATTCTTATAAATATTTTATTCTGTGAATGTGCTCTTGAAGCTGTTGTACATGAGATGATGATGTCATAGAAAAAAATGCTTTCTTAACTTGTTTAAAAGTGATGAAAGATCATATGCATCCATTAATTTAGAAATGGAAAGAAGAAAAAAAAAAAACATAATTTTTTTTTTCCTCCATTTTTATTTTTGTGTAGTCAATTACTGCGATAATCTTGTCCGATGAAATGATTAACTAATTTTTAAAGGACTCGATTATTCCCCAGATGAGTACGCCTTCACGTTTGTCATGTATTTAAATATTTATTTATTTTAAACTATTACTTTAGGTATCTATTAAAGAAGAAGATTTTAATGCTTATTATTTAAAAAACTTTGTATGTTTTATTTGTGATCATAACCCCTTCTCCCCCTTTTTTTTTTTGTATGTTTTTTTGGATTTATTAGAAGAATGGATGTTGTCTGCATTTAATTCCTTTCATTCGCCGTTTGAAATCATTTTTTATATAAACTGCACAATCCGAAAGGGAATTCGTTACCAGTGATAATTTATGTTATTTAATTTTCCCTTTTCTGTGTCCGTAATTATTTAATTATTATTATTATTATTATTTGCAAAATAAGAAGGAAAAAAAATGAAGTTAAATGGCACTAGTTTTCTTCTGCAATATGTTAAAAAAATAAAATATGTTTACCGTTTTTTATATTATTATTATTATTATGAAAAATTTAAATGTTTTGTATTTATGGGTTAAATTTATGCATTGTTTTTGAAAATGTATCATTAGTTATATTGGTTTCTTTTATTTTTTTATTGTAGATGATTTCAATTTCATAAATACATTAAAAATAGTTAACTGATTTTTATTATTATTTATTCCCTACACAGAAAATCAAAGTGTCTTACTATGAACACATTTATAAGTTAAATTAATAAAAAAATATTTCCTATCTTTTCATATTCATAATTAAAATTATATATTTAATATTGATTTTTTTTATATCTTTGTTTTAAAAGAAAAATTTTTCAAAAAAATAAAAATATCGCATCGTCTTAATTGTTTAATATATGTAAAATACATTTAAAAGTTCTATTTTTTCTTAAAATTACGTAATGCAATATGATGCATTTTATTATTAATTTAAAATCTTTAGTAGCTAATATCTATTTTTAAACAGTATCATTTTAATAAAAACGTAATTAAAAACTTGAAAAAAATTTTTGTAAAAAAGAATGAGTTCTAGTTAGGCTTTTGATTTTGTGTTGCTAATATCCTATGCTTTATGCTTTACAAAAAAAAGATACCTATACATGAGAGTTAACGTAACGCTAACCATTTTTCTAAAGCATAATAATTAAAAGGTTCATGTATCTTCAATTATTATATTGTTCATTATTTGTATTTGTGTTTTATAATTGATTATAAAATTTATGTGAATTTAGATATTAATTGCATTATTAGTTTATTATATATTATTATTTAGCTGTTACCGTAACTCTCAGGTATGTCGTATATTATTAAATATTATACAGTATTTATGTATGTGAAATGAAATATATATCTCTATATTGTATATGCATCTAGTTTTACCGTGTGATATAAAAAAGAAAAACGCTAATTGCCTTACAATCATGGTGTCTACGAAAATCAAGTGCCTTTAATTTATGGGACCAGTCACGTGTTCCTGTTACTGTGTGTTACATAGCATTTTAAAAAAATGTTTTTTCTAACATTCCCATGAATGTAGTGTAATCAGAGTATACTGCCCGTTGCTACAAAATTCGAATTATTCGTACACGTGGTGTACAACAGCACAAAATAAATAAGTTGGGCATTTTTATTGTGAATAAAAGTATAAATTATTAAATAACTGATATGTCCCATTATTTCTTCTGTTGTCTATTACATTTGTTCAATCTCTTTAATAAAAGGAATTTTTGCGTACTGTTACATTGACGTTAATGTTAAATTTTAAATATGCATTTATTTATACAGAATACGTTTAATGGTACTGTAGCATAATATGAAAATTCTCTATTTTCACTGTTAATAAAATTAATACAATACAGCTAAATTTGAAAAAAAAAAATCAATTAAAATGCTAATGAACCATCTATAATTCATACATAATATTAATATTGCACCTGTTTTTAACTAATTCTCAGTAATACTTTCATTTATGATATAAACTTGTAAATTCACAACCAATTTTTGATTCGTTCAAAATATATTCACGATTATTTTGACTAAAAAGGTGTTTGCAATTGTAATTAAAATGTAATTGAGTTAATTTAAAATAGTTTTATGCGTATATTTCATAAGAAAAATTCTATATGTTATAAATCATGCGTTACAAGCTTTCGTTATGTTATGTAAACTGAGCAGAAGGGAGAAAAATATTGGCTGTTTAATTATATTCAATTTAATTAAATTTTCATGAAAACAATAAAAGACTGAAAAATTATAATTTTCATTGATAAATTAATTATAAATATTAAGTTAAAAAGGCATATAGATACGCGCATATCGAAAGATGCAATGAATTAAAAGTTAATATTAACACAAAACATTATGTATATATATAACATACTAATTTTAAATAAGAAATATATTAAAAAAGAATCTCCTAAAAATATTCCAATGATTAATTAATTAGAAAAAAATTACTCTTAGAATATTAATAACTGCCTTTCAATTAATTTCCCAGGAATAAGCATTGGGAAGATCGCATCTTTATTCCCATCTCCTAAACTCCAGTGTAGCGATTTTGCAGAGTACTGATTTTGACGTACCATCTTCTCGTTTCAAACTAATACGCCTTAATTAATTTAGAAACTCGGTTTTCTGATTACCAGAACAGGCCTAAGAATCATTAGAATTATTGTATGATTAACATGAAAATAATGTTATTTAATAATAATACGGGTAATATCTTCTTCATTAGCGCAACAGCTTCATGGTGGGATTTCGAGACAGAAAATGTTTTCTATTTACAGGGTAGGGCCATTAGCCCTATACCTAACAGTCATTAGACCGGGATCTACGGTTTAAAGTGATTCCGAAACACTACAAACATCCAGGCACCACGGATAATATCAGGTTTTTTTATAATAATTCTGTCAATTTTTCCTATTGAAATTTAACCCAAAATATATTTATTTAAACAATATAATCACGATTTTTTTAAATGACATATTCTCATCATTTTTTTTAGCGCCGTATTTTTTATATATGAAATTAATTTGGTTTTGATTTAAAAAAATCCTTTTGAAAATGATGCCACATTCTTCTAGAAGATTCTATACTCACTCTTGTAGTATGCGGTTTGGCATTGTCCTAATATAAAGTCACACCTCTTTCTGTTTACCAACGAAGGCCGTTTTTCCTGCAAAAAATGTTAATAGTCTTAACTGTTGACAGTAAACTCGTTATGTCAGAACGACTAACGACCAAGTAGTCTAACGACTTTCTCATCCCAGCCTACTCTCAAAAATGTCTTCTTTTTTATGACGTAAGATAGGCCTTGAATGACAGCTGTCTTTTATGACGAATTATTCACCTTAGATATTTAGAATTTGTTTTTTTTTAATTATGTCGAGGACTGGGTCGTATTGACCATTTCCCTGTGAGCGCCCATTACAAACTAGCCTTGAAGAAGGCATGTTGTGTGGGCTGCACTGACGAACATTGTTACTCATTTAGCACTACCCAGCGGGCATGAGTAGCTTGAAGATATGCTACGGACGCGTGTAACACTATCTCCACATTGCTCTAGGATCCTATCAGACCGCTAGCTATGGTTTTGGATTTCGAACCACTACAAAAATCGACCCCGAAACCAGTGGTACCGAGCGCTAGCCACACGACCATCAGGCCCCAGATAATTAGAAGATGAATGCGTGTTATTCTCACATAATTCATCCTTCAAATCAATAAATAAAAACAAGTAATATAAAAGTCTTTCCTTTTTTTTTTCACTCTATTGCAGAAAGTCCTTTATAAATAATTTTCATTCATTTTTTTTAAGTTTATTGGTAGAGATATGCAACTTAAATCTACAAAAAACCTAAAATTAAAAAACTAAATTTAATTACTGAATTGATATCTGCAAAAATTGTATTAACATCCAGTGTCATCCACTACGAGTTCAAAAAAAAAATGTATTTGAACTTGAGTGGATGAATAAACAGCATTTTATTAACAATTGAAAATTTGAACAAGACATATATAGGGAGAGTGTGAGCTAATAGAAGGAATTGAATAAAAGAACATAACTTTTTAGACAGGCTGACATTTTATTAAGCATGTTGTAATCTTCTTGTCCATTTCAACTTTACATTCCATCTCGTCTGCTTGTCCTCAACAGCAGCCATACACAATAAACGAGCCACTCTCGCCAAACGATCTTGTGTATTCCACGCACTCTCTCTCTCCTCTTGTAGAACGTCATTCCGATTCCCCTGCTGCCATGGCATCACTTTCGTATTCACCCTGGCCAGTCTTGCAGACGATTTCTCCGAACGATAAAAGCGATGAAAAACGACAGTCCCACTAACATTCAGCCCGGGGCAGGCGCTCGTTCTCATTTGCATAACCAGTCGAAGCCTCTGGCGCTCAAGTTGGCCACACAACACATAAAAAGAAAGAAAAACGAGTTCTTATGACCATGAGCATGGTAGTATGCACATCACGCTTTGAGTCTGTGGCAGAAACTCAGTGGGATCTGGGCCTACCAGAGATTGGGACTCCCTCTTCCTAACCTTGTTATATAGTAAGGTCGAAACGAAAAACATGGTGCCTTTTCAATTATTTTATGGTGGAAATTTCACAGAGTGGACATCTTGTAATCAGGGGGATTTTTATTTTCGTATAGGCCAGGGATGGGCAAACGTTTTCAGTCGCGGGTCAAAAATCAAAAGAAAAAAAAAAAAAAAAAAAAGTTTGGCGGACCGAGATCAATTTTTCTAATATTTTAAAAAGCAATATACAAGTACTACAGTTTAAATATGCTAATGAGATGAATGAAATTGCGATTTCATCTTTTAAAAGTTCCTTCTATTGAGGTTCGAAGTGAGATGCACTGATTCTAAGGAGCGAGGCTAAATGCTCATCTGTCAGTCTACTTCTGAAATAATTCTTTCCAAGGTTCATAGCTGAAAACACGTGTTCACATACAGTATAAGATGAAGTATAAATCTAAAACACTTCTTCCAATTACAAATTAAATATTGATTTAAATAGATAAATTTTTTGGGAAACTTTAACCTCTGCTTTTTACCATCCTATAATAATAAATTCTATAGTTAACTTATTTATTGAAAAAGATAATCGATTCGGAGAAAAGGTAGAAAACCATGCCACAAAATTGAGTATACACTTCTTATATTTGTAAATTATGCCACCACTTTTTTAGTTTCAAATTTTCTTTAAAGAGTTTCAAAGTAGCTGCTGCTTATAACACGTGCTATGGCATTTCAAGCTTTTAAATAGTAGTTTTTCTCATTAAAAATCATAAAATGAGCTCTCGTAAGAGAAACTACTGAATCTGAGCGTTTATTGGTTGTAAAATGATCGCAGGGCAAATCTCTTCGATAAATCGCTTGTGATTTGTAACTCTCAAAAAACTATGCAGAAGTTAAAAAAAGCCATCTGTTATGGAAAGGATAATAAATAAGTACTAAGCGAAAAGGAAGATCATTCACTCAATAAAGAAAGATCCGAGGGTGAGTGCCTCTAAACTAGCTTTTAATTCCTCTACAATCGGGAAAAAGAATTGAAAAATTCGTACCCTTCACCAATATGGGTTTCATGGCCATACACCAATACTAAAGCCACTCATCCGGAATAGACAAAAGAGAGTGATTTTCGCCAAAGAACATCGTTTAAAGCCTATTTCTTTCTGGAACACTGTAATATTTTCTGATGAAAGTAAGTTTAATCTTTACGGAAGCGATGGACGATTTAAAATATGGAGAGAAGCTGGAAAAGCACTGGCACCTAAAAACACCATTAAGACAGTCAAGTTCGGAAGTGGATCTGTCCTCGTTTGGGGGTTGTATGTCGGCTGGAGAAGTTGGGGGCCTTTTATTGATGGTATTATGGACAAACATGTATATTTGAGGATTTTTAAATGACACTAAAAAAAAATGCCAGTAAAGCTTCACAGGACAAACCCCAAACACGAAATTGTGCAGTTAACTTGCTGTACCATTGAGAAATTCTACACATCCAGAGTCTCAGACCTAACGTCATCAAATTTGTGGTCGCAAAAAAATGTACATGAGCACGAAATCAAGCAAGGAAGTTCTCAAGAAGGTTGTCTGTTCTGTTGAAACCACTAAAACTAGTAGAATCTACCAAAGATTACAAGCTGTAATTCAAAAAAGGTTATGCAACAAAATATTAATTTGTACGTTAAAAGAAATTGATAAAGATGTATACTTATTTTTGTGGTGGTGTTTTCCTCTCGTGTCAGATCTTTTATTTTTTCGTAAAAAATAAATAAACGTAACAATTTTAAGAAGTATAGTACGGTAAAGCATGACTAAAGTATATAAGGTAAAAAAAATTCAATCATCTTAAAGCAATATTTAATTTGTAATTACAAAAAGTCTCTAAGTTTCGAAGGTGTATACACAATTTTGTGGCCCACTGTATATAAGATGAAGCAAACAGTAGCACTGATTTTCTGGGCGTGAGATATTAAATTTGGGAAATTTACTTTCAATAATGATTTGTAAAACTCTAACTTGAGATGATCGTTTTCAACTCAATTAATTCAACCTGAAATCTGACCTCACTGCATCACAATTTACATTGAAAGGCATGGTAAAAATATCCAATTCTGTTTCAATGGCATTGAAATCTTGAAATCTGTGTTTAAACTCAAAATGCAGTTCTTTCAAGCCATCTTTATAAAATAATATTTAATCAAAGTAGAAAAGGAGATTATATAATATATATTCCTTTTAATTTGCCTCGGACCAGCAAATTAAAATTCTATACGCGAGCCGGATAGAACTTTCGGGCAGGCCGGAGTTGGCCCAGGCAGTAGTTTGCCCATCCCTGGTATGGCTAACTAGGATTCAGCCTGGGGCCTCAAGATCAGAAGGGCCTACATTCAAATTGTTAGCAAAATTAGAATTACGGGTTTTAAAAACAGTAAACACTAAAACACTGAATCGAAAATAAGGAGAAATTCTACACATATGACTCATAAACAAACATAAAAATTTATTGGTTAAGATCAATGCGTTCGGCTCATTGGGTCTGTTCGCTTGTATATACTAGATTGCACCAAAGTGTAGTTCATACGTTCAGTTATTTGATAGAAAATATGAATTTTATTGCATATTTTATTTTCGTGTTCAAAGATTTTTATTTGAATTTTGTTTCTTTGTAAATGCTGTGCGTAGTTATGTTTGATTAGTTATTGTTACAAGTACTCTATAGGGTGCTGAGAATAAATGAGTTGTTTTTTTTCTTTTTTTTGCCACCTTTTTTTATAAAAATTAGTACCCATCACAACATGTTTCATTTAACATATTGATATATATCACAGTAATGATATATTTTATTATCTTTCGTGTAATTTACAAATTTAAAAATAGGAGGTGAAAAGAGCCTCATAAGTGGAATAGCCTAGGGTCTCTTTTCATCTAAATCCGGCGCTGCTTCTAATACATTATACTCCCTGTCCTCCATAATAGTAGTAGCAAGTGAATATTTAAATTACGAGAATTATTGGCGAATGCAGCTGTAAGTTACGTTACAGTTGCAAAATTGCAAAAAGCTGTCCATCAAAATCGATATTTCTTGACACCTGTCATTTGTTTTGATGCATCTTTCATTTTGAGGTTTAACCTAATTATAACTACATTTCTCTTTCCCTCAGGCTGATCGAAATCAACTGTTTTATTTCAGTTGAATGTCAATCCATTGTAAAAGTGAAATGAAAAAAACGCATTTGTCCATCAAAAGACAAACGAAAAGTTGCAGAAATGTGCAATGACGTTAGCTGCAGAACAATTTAAGTGTAACAAAATGACCCTATCAAGAATTTGCAATCTGAAAGTAACTGCCAATATAAATTTTATGCTGGTGTTGATTCTTTAAAAAAGAATTGAAAAACAAAACAAACGGTGGATGTAAGGTTATATTCCTTTTAGCAGATTGGTTTGGTATGGTTTTTTGTTGCTCTACGGTCATTTTGTGCTAATTAGACCGGGACCTACTGTTTAACGTGGATTCCGAACCACTCATAAACATCCATGCCCCTCCAGAAATCAAACCTAAAGTCTTAGTAACAACATACAGATCTTTTAGCAGAAGAGGTACCATAAGATTAGCAATTGTTTTTCTTAAATGTATATTATTTCGAATTTTGAAAAAAGAAAATTCCGTAAAATTGAGAAATCCATACCCATTTTAAGTTCACACATATAGGGAAAGCAAAGCTACCCATCCAAAGGATCCTACCCACAAGTTTATTGGCTTGGTTTGATGTGTCACTTTACGGTCATTTTGACCGAGACATACAGTTAAAAGGGGATCCATCCCGAACCACTATAACCGCCAGAAATCGAAACATCTATGCCACCAGACCATAAAACGTTTTATGGAATTTTTTTATGGATTTTGACTAATCTTCGCTCGTAAATCTTCACATTTTGAAGGAAAAAATTCATCTTGTGCTCACGTTCACACGGCTAAACAGACCGGGACCTTCAGTTTAAAGTGGATTCCGAACCACTACAAACATCCATGGCACCTCCGTGACTCGAACCCGAAATCTGGGGTACCGAGCACCAGAGCGCTAGCCACTCGGCCACTAGGCCCCTTCATAAAACGAGGATGTCTATATCCATTTTAAGCTCACTCATATAGTAGCAGCAAAGCCTCGCATCCCAGGGACCCTACCAGTAAGTTTATTAGTTTGGTTTTATTTGTCGCTCTGCTGTCATTTTGGGCTAACTAGGCCGTGACATACAATTCAACGTGGATCCCGAACCATTCACAAACATCCATGTCACCGCCAGTATTCCAACCTGAAGCCGGAAGTACCAAGGGCTAGGACACTACCCAATTGGCCATTGCCTTGCAAGTTTAAAATGCAGTAACGAAATTATTGAAGACTCCAGATAGCGATTATTACTTTTTAATTTCATTTATTAGGTGGTTCCTACTATGACTACTTTTAGTGTGACAAAAATCAATTTGAAGACTCTCAATAGTGATTTTCTATCCATTTCTTACTCAAATTGAAGTTATATGTGAACATATATATATTTAAGAAAATAAATCAGTTTTAATTTATTAATTAATTATTAATCAGTTATTAAACTTCATAATTGAGGCGATTCGGTGGAGACTGCAACAGAGTATAACAGATTTTCCTATCCACATACAAGCTGGCTAGCGGACTGTTTTACGAGTTTTCTTTTATATCTCTTATACAGTATTTCTGAAAGTCCGTCCAGAAGACGTCACTTGATGTTCTATTTGCCGGTGCATACAAACGTCGTAGAACTTGACGTCCACGATGAGTAAAAAAATCACAGTGATTGAGATTTTTGAGACATTTATATCCCCATTTTAATATGTGATATATATTCCCATGTGATGCCGACAGCACTTTTTTTTTTTTTTTTTTTTGTCAATAATTGTTAGTCATTCGAAGTTCCAATCGAATTGACCGAATCTCTTAGTAATCTACAATCAAATTTCTTAAATAGATCAGATCTCTAGATCATAAAACAGTGATCAAGAATTAGTCTAGAATTATTTATTTTTTATATCAGAATTATGACCTTAATAATAATAATGACAATAATAATGTCATAAAATCCGTCCTTTTGCATCAGATTCTCTTCTAATTCTTCGAGGTTAAAGTTGTTCATCGACATAGCAGCAAAACTTGAAAAAAGATACAGTCATATTTGAGAAGAAACTTCTAATGGCAACTTATTCAAGAACAGGAATTAATGAATTCATAGATTTGTTGCAGAATTTATGTCAGCCGGGCAATAAAATCGAATAAGAAAAATCATTTGTACTGACCAAGAATACACTTAATCATTAATAACTTTTTGATAGCACAGCGTGGTACAATATGCCTCAAGCGGAATCGAACCGGCATCCCTTTTCAAATGAACCATTTGAGAGCCACTAACAAGACTCTTATGGGCAGTAGCATATTAATTCATATGATAAATAACATGTTTAAAAATTTAATAAAATAGTTATCTAAATTGCAGACGACCTTGGACACCATGAAGCTGTTGCGCCAATGAAGAAGAAGAAGATTCGGTTTGTCGCTCTGCTGTTATTTTTTGCACACTTTGGGTTGATTAAACCGGGACCAACTGTTTAATGTGGATTCCGAACCACTAACAATCATCCATACCATGCCAGGGTTCGAAAGTGAAACCTGTGGTACCAAAAGGCCAGAGTGCGGAAGATGAAGAAGAAAAAACAAGATCTTATTATATTATCAAATAATAAATATAATCAATTAGTACAAGACTAATCGATCTTTTTTTCTAGGGCGTCTTTTTTTTTTTGCTCAGGAAACATAATTTCCTATATAATAATGGAGTTAATATTTATTTAAAAGTTTAAATTGAAGAAAAATATTCGTACAAATAAAGAATTTGTAAGAAATTATGAAGACAAAAATTTGACACAATACTGAACATTGAGTAAAATCTTTGAAAAATTTTATAATCAAGCTACCAGCATTTAATAATCTCTTTTTAAAGTAATTATTTGATTTAAAAATTATTGATTTATATTGAATTATATGAGGGCCGATATCTTTATAAAAACATCGCTATTGGAAAATCTTGAAGACATCTTCAAACAAAAGGGCTGGTTCTACAAGATTTCAATCAATTCCTTGTGATAATTTATAACAATTATTTTATTGATAAAGTATGTAATTTAAAAAAAAATAATAAGTAAGCCGACCTCTTAAATTTATTTTTTGATTTTCATTTCACATATAGGATAGGTTTCATTACATGCAACTCATTTCATTGTTCATTTTGGCAATATCTGAGCCATTCTTATTTTTAAATAATCAATCAATCATCGTTATTCAATCAATGGATTGTAAAAAAAAATTTTTTTTTTTTATTTTTTTTTTTATGATCAATTTTGAAGTTTTAAAAAAAAAAAAAAAAAGAAATTCTAATATTCGTTAAGAGACATAATAGTGAATTTTTAAAAGTAAATTTCTTGCTATAAAAATTTAAATAGATTGATGTTAATTAATATTTTTAAAGACATAGAATTGAAACTGACCTCAATATTATGTTCAGCCTAATCCTTACTCAGAAAAATGAAATTGAAAATATTTTTTTGATGAGCATAAGGTATAATAATTAAAAATTATTATTAATAATTTGGCTCATTAGAAATAATGTAAGTCTGTTGAAAAAGAAAAACTGTTCTGTAGTAACCATAATCGGAGCCTGATGGCCGAGTAACTAGAGCTCGGAGTCACAGGTTTCAGGCTCGAGTTCCAGCGGTGCCATGAAGTGGTTCGGAATACACGTTAAACCGTATGACCCGGTATAATATGACTACTACTACTACACCACACCATATCATTGTGTCTAGAGCTGAGTTGCCCCTATATAGTTTAGGAATGATGTGGGTGAGAAATCTGACTGGACTCTATGACGCTCTACAGTCATATGAAACCGGGACCTACGGCTTAAAGTGGATTCCGACTACAAACATCCATGGCACCGCCGGGACTCTAACCCGAAATCTCTGAGCACTAGCACTTGGCCATCAGGCCTAAATACATTTTCAAAATTTTCCATTTAATTTAATTTCTGTGGTAGTGTCAGTTTTCTGGCGCTCGGTGCCACAGGGTTCAAGTTCCGGTGGTGCCATGGATGTTTGTAGTGGTTTGGAACCCACTTTAAACCGTAGGACCCGGTCTCATATAGACCGTATAGACGTAGGGTTGACAACAGTACCCTGTAAAAAGAAAATATCTCCTGTTTCAGAATCTGGACGGCCATAGTCCAACAGGGACTATAGTGCCAGGGCGTTAGTTAGACACCAAATTGTCACTCAGAGAGTATTTATAGCCAAACTGAAAGTAAATACATATTAAGGAATAAAACAGAACGATTTTATTCCCTCTTTTAAGAACTGTATTTGTCACAGTTCCGGCAAAGAATTTCCAATTTTGAAATTACAGATTTCCGAGGTTTGGTTAGTCGCTCTACTGTCATTTCGTGCACACTTTGGGCTAATTGGACAGGAACCTACAGTTCAACGTGGATTCTGAACCCTCACAAACATCCATTCCACCACCAGGATTCGAACCTGAAGCCTTTGGTACTAATCGCCGCAGCGGTAGCCAATTGGTCAACAGGCCTCCAAAATAAATTCGAATCCATAAAGCTTTTGAAATTACTTATCAGTCAGAAAAAAAAAACCCAGAAGGATCTCATCTTGGACGCTAGCGTCTGGATGGAGCTGGCTGATGGAAGGTGACTGAAACAGCTTTGGCCGATAACCGAATAGTACTGTAGTGTAGGTTGTAGTCGGCTGTAGTATTTGAGAAAAAGATTAATCAGTGACAGAGCATGATTCATAGCATAATTATGATTCTTAATTTACTTAACAATAAACCAATCCATTTGTCATTACAAATCAATGATTGTGCATCTAGTATTGTTCACCATTCTGGAGATGATATCTAAAAGAAGAACTCTAACGAATGCCATTTCAAAAGCAGCTGACTGAATCAATAAATTAAGTCATCAAAATGGTTTTCTCCTAACACGATTCAATAGAACTCTCTTTTTCAATCCCTCCAGGGGGCACCGAGAAACCTCCATTCATTGTGCCCTCCATCTTTGAAAATCCGATTCCATCAATAACATCAAGCTGAAACCTACTTTCACAAAAGTTACACACATCACATCGCTTTGATGTCTGTCAATAGAACTTGAGAAAGTAAAAAAAACCACCAGATTTGTCAAGTGAGTATAATATAATCAAGGCTCTATTTATCAGAGCCATTTTTTTTTTTATTCTTTATTTTTTTCGTCCTTTGTTTTACTTCTCTCCAAATCATTCACATGATAACCATGACAAGGGGTGTCCACCCTATCCTGAGGTTTGCATGCAAATCAGCACGCAACAGAATTTAATTACGTGCATGGACACCTTTGCGTCAGACTCCTTACCCCTCTTCCTCCCCCCAAAGAGGTTCTTTTTCTTCTTCTTCTTGGGTTCGTGTTCTTTTTCAACCCTCTTCCACACCACGACCCGTTTCGAACGTGCCTTCTTGCACTTTTGTTTTGGAAGTCGTGGTCTGTGCATGTTCCCGCATAGAACATGGGTTCCAGCACGCTACCAAATGAGCCATGCTAGGAGGGGAGATTTAAGTGGGGTGGTTCGAAATGGTTGGGGGAAGGGCATATCTCTCGTATTTTTCTTCTACCCCATCTTCATTATTCTGGTTGAGGAGACGTGTAGATTGCAAAAGTTTGAATAGGGGGACCGTCACTTATTAAATTTATTTAAAATGTGATCGAATCTGGGGAAATAATATGCTGGAACTCATGATGGGCAAATTTTTCAAAGTTTTTTTTTTTTTTTTTTTTTTTTTTTCAAAGTGATTGGGATAAAAATTATTTGACTGGGTTTCATTTATTTTTAAATTTCTATTAAAAAAGTTAAAGTATAAAAGAAGAAAAATATAAAAAAAGGCAAAAAAAAAAAAAAAAATTCATTTATTTGATTGTGTTTAATTTATTTTGAAATTTCGAAAAAAAAAAAAAAATAATAATAGATAAATAAATAAAAGTATAAAACAAGGAAAATATAAAAAAAAAGAAAAAAAAATTTCTTTATTTGAATGTGTTTGATTTATTTTAAAATTTCTATAAAAAAACAAAAGTATAAAACAAGAAAATATACAGAAGGAAAAAAAAAAAAAAAATGCGTTTATTTTATTATGTTGGATTTATTTTTAAATTTCTAAAAAAAAAAAAAAAAAAAAAAAAAAGTATAAAACAAGAAAAATAGAAGGAAAAGAAAAAAAAATCCTTTATGTGATTCTGTTTGATTTATTTTTAAATCACTATAAAAAAGAATAAGGGGAATATAATGCCCGAGTGACTAACGCTCTGGTGCTCGGCACCACAAGTTTCGAGTTCGAGTCCCGGAGATGCCATGGAGGCTTGTAGTAGTTCGGAATACATTTTAAAATGTAGGTCCCATCCAATATGACCGTAGAGCGTTGGGCGTAAGGCTAACAACCTTACCTCGTAAAAAGAAAACATCTTCTGTCTAGAGATCTGCTAAAAAGGCAGACGGCCTTGGCCCACAATAGGCCGTGCACCAATGATGATGATGATAAAAAGAATAAAAGTATAAAAAAAGAAAAATATAAAGAAGAAAAAAAAAAAAAAAAGAATATAAAGAAGAAATTACAAAACATTCATCACATAGTTATTCAATATCAGAAATAAGATTGAATTTAAAACTATTTCAAGAGATGTAATTTATCAGAAACGAATAAGAAACCCACCATTTTAAGATCATAAAAAAAGAAAGAAATTAAACGAATTAGTTTTTTCCATATCACAAACGTAATGTATTCTTCTACGATAGTTTTCATGAACTAAATTTGTTGATCCATTTTTAATGTTGATAGATGTAACTTTTGAAAAAGAATCTAATTTATCTAAATTTTTTTGAACGTTAATCCATCATTATTTGTAGATGTCGGGATTGTTTGGCCATACACTGAATAAATTGGTTATAACATTCTAGTCGAATTAACGATAATTGGTTTTTAAGGAGCCAAAATTTTTTAAATAATGTTGTATCGAAATTTTTTTGATACTGTTGTTAAATTAGGTTATAAAATATTGATAGAAATGAAAATTAAAATATATGCATTTGGCAAAAATTGATTTAAAAAAATTGTTACATTTTATTAATGAACATTCATTTTTTTTCTTGTAGTGATATACTTCTTTAATAAAACAAAGTGCTAGGAAACGATTACTATTTCATAAATATGTCAATGTTTATATAATGTTGTCGTTACTAATCCCACTTATTTAAGCCGTGAGTTCAAAACTTTTCAAGTAATTAAAGACCAATCTTGCATAAATAGGGTTGTTGTCGTTTCTTATCCCACTTGGTCAATAGCGACATCTAGATCAAGTCCATGAATTCACGTGTTCTCATGGAAGGAGGAAAGGGAGACAGCTTCTGTTGTGAAGGAGCACCCGTAGGTAGAAGTCTGACATGGTTCCATGACGCTGAAGAAGGAGGACGGTGCCTTTTAGGGGGAAACTACGACGCATTTACGTATCATCTCCCCGGAACCCGGAAAACTCTAACCAGGTAGCCCGACTCACGAGGAAAGATGTTGAAGATCCCAAACGCCCTCGAGGCTTCTCGTTTTTTGAAACAGTGTGTGCAACAAAGCCGCCAGAGGATTGAACCTCAGCCCCTAATGCTCACCAGCCGCGCATGTTGCCACTGAGGCACGAGTCGGGTTGCGGGATTTGTAATAGATTTAAAGTTGCCCATGATGTCCTACTTGAAAAGCTGTTAAATTATATTTTTCTAAAACAGAAAGGTAACAGGTAGAACTTCAGCAAGACCTTTTAAAATAGTTAATTCCCGTTTAAGTTAAAAGTAAGGAGGGGGACCCCAGCAATATAACGATGAAAGCTAAGTCTGTAGTTAAAACTCTTATCCGTGTACCATAACAGTCCCATGGCTAAACTTGTACATATCTTTTCCAAAACAGCGTGTACGGCCTTATGGTCAATTGGCTAGAGCTCTCGCCTGTTGAACCACAGGCTTTCAGGTTCGAATCCTGGTTGCGGCATGGATGTTAGTGGTTAGAATCCACGTTAAACAGTACCAAGGTTAACGTAGGTCGCAATCTAATTAGCCTAAAGTGTGCACCAAATGATCATAGAGCGACCAACCAAACCAAAACATCTTCTAGACGAGAGCGAATAAAGGCAAAGGCTTATCTCCAATCTCCAAATGTCTAAGTTTAACAGCGAAAAACAGTCCACGTTATCTATGGCTGTGAGTGACAGCTGGTCGTAAATGGGTCCGTTTGATGTGAGGAAAAAACCGATTCTTGTCGGAGCGGAGTCGAGACACATGATTTTCTGGTAGAGTTTTGTCAAACTGGTTTTTAATGGGTTCACGAACGCGACTCGTTCTCAGTCTGGATTCCGCTCAAAGAGCGATGACTCATTTTCCAAATCAATGGTTCCCAAATTTTTTGGGATTTCTTGTGTGGTGACTTTTTTACAGTTTTCTTCTAACAGACTCTTTTAAAATTTAAAATAAATACTATTATCACACAGGAAAACATTTTTTAAAACACTTTTTTTTTTTTTTTTAACAAACAATTATTTATTCAGAAAATTGGAAATCTAAGTTTTGAAATTTAAAATTAAATTTTGTATGAAATGATTGATTTTGTTTCCACCGATTCTTCTAATCATTATTGTTTGGTCGATACAACCCTCATGTCAATTGTTTATGAAGTTTATATTTTGTTATACGAATGACTTCAAAAAAAAAAAAAAAAAAAAAAGAAAAAATAGTCGCAAAATATATAAATAGTCGCAAGAATTAAAAATTAAATAATGGGGACTCTAGCGTTTATAACATCATTTAAAAAAAAAAAATTAAAAAGTGAAAAAATAATCAATACTGATAACAAAAAGTTAAAAACATTAATTTTTGACGTGAAAATGAATAAAAATATTAAAAGGGTAATTTTTCAGATTTTTATCCCGACCCTCAAAAATCATTTTGGCCTCTCCTGGGGTCGGATCTCCTTCTTCTCAATACCCAGAGGACCCTGTGGTTCAGTTTGAGAACAATTGCTCTACATGATCAAACCATATTAGTGTGAACATTGTCTTTCTATGGTTCAGGCACCTGATAATCCATGATTCTTATAAATATTACAATATTGAATAAAGCCATATATATATCTTGAATATGTTGTGATAATACGAATAAAAATACTATGAATAAATAAAAACATTAATGATTAATATCTGATATCACTGCCCCAAATTGAAAAAAAAAAATTATAAAAAATAAGAGGATAATTGTCCAGATTTTTATTCCGACCCCAAACTCATTTCGGGCTCTCCTGGGGTCAAGACCTCCTCCTTCTCAATGCCCAGGAAACCCTGGGGTTTAGTTTTGAGGAAAATTGCTCTACACTGTCTAGCCATATTACCGTGGACATTGCCTTTCTGTGGTCACATAATAGTCAATGATTTTTCATGGTAAAAATGTGATAAATGTTATAATATTGACTAAAGCCATAAATCTTAAGTATGTTGTAATAATGTGAACACAAATAATATGGATAAATAAAAATATTAATGATTGATATCTGATATCACAGTCCCAAATTGAAAAAAAAAAAAAAAGGAAAATAGTAATTTCAGATTTTCGTTATCCCGATCCCTCAAAATCATTGCGGGCTCTCCTGGGGTCGGAACCTCCTTCTTCTCAATACCCAGAAAAGCCTGGGGTTTAGTTTGAGAACAATTGATCTACACGATCAAGCTATATTATTGTGTCTTTTCTTATTATTACATTGTCTTTTCTATGGTTCAGGCACATAATGGTCCATGATAAATATGACTATTATAATATTGAATAAAGCCATAGATCATAATGTTGTAATAATGCGAACATAAATACTATGAAGAAATAAAAGCATTAATGATTGATATTTGATATCACTAGCCCAAATTGAAAAATTTCACTATGAAACAATTGAAAATAAAATAAAAAACCACACATACTTAATTAAATATAATCCTTATCTAAATGGTTCGTTCATAATTTATTAATAAAATATCATTAACCATTTCGGTCAGTAATTGAGTGTTAATTTTAATTAATATTTTATATTTATTATTCATCTCCTTATCGCTTCTTTTAAAAGAGGTAGTTAACTAACGATCTAAAAACTACACCAGTTATCCGTAATCATTACCGAAGCGCATTAATTTTTCAATAGCGTTTTTTAATTGAACGTTAAACAACGATTTAATTTTTCATAAACGCTAACGTAATGAGTCTGAAACAAGCTGCGGTAATTATATTATTTTTAAAATGACAGGTTCGTTAAAGAAGAAAAAAATTGCCATGGAAAACGCACCGTAACCAGTTATGCAAGTTCTTCAAGACGATCTGTTACTCATCGGAGCTTCGAAAAAGAATCTTTTCTTTTCTTTTTCTTTTTCTTTTAGAGATAATTATAGTTTAATTCAACAATTAAAGTTGTTTTTTGAAGTGTTGACTCATTATTAGTCAGAGCGAGTGATGTTAATGGAAATGTAGTTAAAAATTTCGTTGTTTTGTTTTTTTTTTTTTGGTGCTGGGTTATTCTGGTAAGAAATGACTGTTTCTCATTTAAAATTCTATTGCAATAGGTAATGCCTTTTTTTTTTTCTTAATTTATTATGAACACTGTTTTGCTTTTATATTTATGTACATAGTTGCCATGACTCTTAGGATTTTTGCAACATGAAAAAAAATCGTTGGGTTCATGAAAAAAATCGAAAAAAATCATGAAAAAAAATCGTTATTGGTTTTTAAAACGAAAACGTTTTTCTACGAATAAAAATAAAACTGAAATGGTAAAAGAAACTTTATATTCTTTGTAACAACAACGATTTTTTAAAAAAATAGTAATAAAAGTCCGATTCGTGGCACAGTGGCAACGAGCAACGAGTCAGGCGTTAACGTTGATGAGCATTAGGGCCGAGGTACCATCCGCCGGCGGGTTTGTTGCTGTTTAAAAAAATGAGGAGGTTCTGTGGTATTTGTGATGTTCAGCCTCTTGTCTCGTGACTCGGATTACCTGGTGGGAGTTTAGCGGGTTTTTCGCCATACGACACGCAAATGCGAAATAGTTCTTCTAAAATTCCTCCCGGGAGACACTACCCTCCTTCATCAGCGCAGT
Source organism: Caerostris extrusa (assembly GCA_021605095.1). Classification (NCBI taxonomy): domain Eukaryota; kingdom Metazoa; phylum Arthropoda; class Arachnida; order Araneae; family Araneidae; genus Caerostris; species Caerostris extrusa. The sequence continues at coordinate 38,500 of BPLR01009955.1, forward strand.
TTTTTGGAAGAAGATATTAAGGTTTCTATGTGTAAGTTTAGGGGCCTGAATCCTTCATCAGCGCAGGTTTTTGAGTCCCCCGGCGGGGCCATGGAAGATATTAAAAAGGTTCCTAGGATCGTAGATGTGAGTAAGCAAAGTGAGTAGCCTGTTATGGTAGATGGACATTAGCTTTTTAACTAGATAGCTTTTAATTAGAATTAGTTCCTTCGTGGTGTTGGTACGGTTTTTTGTTTTGTTGTTGTTTTTTTTCCCCCCTTTGTTTTATTTACATTTAACACAAATGTGAATCAAATTACTTTTAAAAGGTCTCGCTGAAGATGTACATGTTTCCTTTCTCTTTAAAAAAATATAATTTAACAGCTTTTTCACGTAGTATATTATAGAAAACTTTGAATATATTACAAATCCATAGCCTGATTCGTGGTTCAGTGCCAACGTTGCTGCTGGTATGCCGATTAAAGATTTAATCTGCTAGCGGCTTTGTTGTAGACACTGTTTCAAAAAATGAGTAGATTTGATGGCATTTATGATGTTCAACATCTTGCCTCGTGAGTCGGACTACCTGGTGGGAGTTTCAAAATTTCCACCCATAACGTTATGCAAATGCGGGATAATTTTCACTAAAAGTCCTCTCGGAAGGCACTGGCCTCCTTCTTCAGGGACACGGAGCCAAGTCAGACTTCTACCTACGGGGGCTCTCGCACATTAGTAACTGCCCCACCTCCCACCTTCTATAAAACCATTCTTGGACTTGGTCTAGATGTTGCAGTCGACCAAGTTGGATAAGAAACAATTACAACAAAACAGTTCTTAACTGTTTAGAGATTATAAAGTATCTTTCTGAATTTAATTATCTCATGGAATAAGTATAACGAATAAAAGGAACAATTTTACCAAATTGTAATAACTGCGACAATTTTATTCCTTCCCCTCCGCCCGAAAAAAAAAAAGAAGTTTTATAGTTTGATATTATGATGGAAAACTATTCAGAATAGCTAACAACATGTATTTTTTTTAATCCTAAAAGAATAACTTTTCTTATTATTTTCTTCAATAAAATTTTTTTTCTGAAATCCCCATAGCGGCCTGGTGGTGGCTAGCGCTCCGGTCTTTGGTATCCTAGGCTTCAGGTTCGAAACCTGGCGGTAGCATGGATGTTTGTAAGTGGTTCGGAGTCCAGGTTAAACTGTAGGTCCCGGTCTGTTTAGCCCAAAGTGTGCACAAGATGACCGTAGAGCGACAAACCAAACCAAACCGAAATCCCTTTAACAAATTCCGGTTATTACTATTATTATTATTATTAAGTCATTGGGTCAACTTTATTTAAAGGTGAATTTTTATTTATGATCACTTTCCTCAGATTTCTGCTTTAAATTGCTGGGCGCTTTGACTTGAAGTCATTCATTGCTGGATAACTGATATTATACCAGATTTAACGTTCTTCACGTTTCATCCATAATAATGGTTATTACTATACAGGAAGCTTGAGGCATTACAAACACACGGTATTATCGCAATTTGGAGAAAGGATCAGTATCTAGTTTGTATCCTTCTAACTTTCTTATAAGCACTATCCCACAAACGGATTTATTGTGCCAATCCCCAATATATACACGGATAATTTTTGCTTTGATTCGCTTATTGAGTTTCGACCCAAGCATCTTTAGCTCCACATTCTAGCACTTTTTCTAACAGGTCGAAATTGAATAAAATTCAACATACTTTTTAACTCATTTATTGATTTATCTGCTTTTACTCTCTGTCCTGTTCCTCGTCTATTTTTAAACTGCATTTTCATTAAAATCCCCACAAAAATAGTATTTTTAACATAGAATATGTTTCAAACATTATCAAGTCATTGAAAAACAAGACTCAAAAAAAAAAAAAAAAAAACAACAATTAGCCCTATAGCCTCGTTATTTTAAATGCAATTTCCGAAAGCAATTGTACTATAATATATTTAAAATATTCATTAATTTTTATAGAAAACATCATTTTTCTGAACAATTTTACATTTCTGTTGTATCGGTTTAGTTGAATAAGTGCGATATGATTTTTTTCACTGATCATTTGATAAATAAACGTTTTCTCTATTTTTGACTGTCATTTTCATAAACAAACTTTCGCAATATGGACACATCCCCCTCTCTAAGCAAATCGCAACCCCCGTGATTCTTCCCTCTGGGGTTGTTTTACTTATTCACTTATTTATTATTTTGGCTTCTCCTATCTGAAATTGTAAATCAATGTCTAGGTGCAACTCCGTAGCATCTTGACCCTGTCTTTCAAAAAGGCTGGCACGCATCATTTTTTCTTTCCATTCGTGTTTGGTGTTAACGGCGGTTGAAGCCATTTCACTACTCGAAAATGACTGTAAGTTATCAATTAATGTTTTTTTAATGGATTATTTTAATTTAAGTAAAATAAAATTTATTTTGTAAAAATGTCTGTTATTAAATTAAAGTAAATGTGTACGTAAATGTTATTGTTTCGAATATCAGATAGTTTAACCTGTGGTCATTTTCTAGGTATTGTTGTTGTTGTTGCTTATCCCCTTAATTTAGAATCCTAAACCAAGTCGAGTAGATCATGCTGCTTCAATAGATCGTAAACGGTCCACCCCTCATTCAACAGTTGCCTCACAGAGGCACCAATACAATCGATGAGATGAGAGGGAGACGCGATGGCCGAACAATGACAAAGGGTATACGTCTTCTCGTCTCCATTGAAGGTCAAACTCTTAGCGACGTCAGTCCTTAGTCTAGCTAAAGCCGTTTGAGCAGATCTAGGACAGGACCACTGCAAGGACATACAAGGACATTTAGCAGCGTACCATGCATGAATGGGTGGCGACCACCAAGCGGTATTCACTCTGGCTAAAGTCATGGAATGAACCTCTGAAGCTAACAGATTGGAAGAAGAAGCTTTGGGAAGTTCGCAACCTTCCCTAGCGAGCAAATCAGCAATTTCATTTCCGTAGATGCCCACATGGGAGGGAATCCACTGCAAGCACATCGATCCGATCTGGTCCAAAACAGCTAGTTTAGAAACTATATCCTGCCCCAATTTGTCCAAGATGCTTGGCCAATCTTTCAAATACTGTATTGAGCTCTTACTATCAGTCAGAATCCAAACATCAGGTACTTTGAAGTCTAAAGCTAGGCTCAGGGCTTCGCTTATAGCAATTAATTCTGAGCGGAATACTGAGCTGTGGTCCGGGTTTCTAAAACGATATCTAAATTGTCCTATACTTGTCTTCATAAAAATTCCGCTACCTGTTCTTCCAGAGTCAGATTTGCTACCGTCAGTGTAAATAACCAGGCCCCGAGGAGAGACATTATTGATGAACTCGAGAGCCAACTGACGCAGCAACTCCGGGTGTTCTTCGTGTTTGGCGGTGCCTTGGATGTTTGTAGTGGTTCGGAATCCACTTTAAGCCATAGATCCTGGTCTCATATGACCGTAGAGGGCCACAGAGCCCAATCAGACTTCTTCTCCAAACTGTAAAGGGGCAACTCAGCTCTAGGGACAGTGATGTGGTGTGGTGTAGTAATAGTAGTAGTTTTAAAATGGTCCCTTTGTAACAATTTCAGTTTAGTGCTTAGTTTTAAATTGAAAAAAATGGTCCCTTTGTAACAATTTCAATTTAATGTTTTGTTTTGAACTAAAAAAAGCGGTCACTTTTGTCACCAATTCGTCATTCGGCTATTGGATGATATTTTGACACGCCAGAGGACGTTCGCAGACCTCATTTGATTAAATGAATGTAAATAGAATGAGTCAGCCGAAACTGTAGCAACCCATTCTGACGGGAATATCTCTCCCCATGTTAAAAGGCGAAATCTCTCCTTTTTTTTTAACCTCCTTACCTTACAGAATTATCTTCTTTTTTTTTCAGAAGCACTGTAGCATGAAATAGGGTGAATCACTATACTACTTTTTATGAATTAATTCCAGTCACATACTCAGTTTTGTTCCTTTTTTTCTGATAAATGAAATAAAAAAAAAAATAGTAATCAGAATAGATAAGTAGATGGATTAAAAAAAAAAAAAATTAACGATGATGTAAAACTACTTATTTCAATTAAGATTAAATAACGCATGCATGATGGCATTTAATTTGTATTCAGAAATATAGTTCTTTAGTCATCATGAAATGTCTTTTTGTAACATATTATAAAAAATAATTATCATTAATTTATTTAATAAAAATCTTTCTTATCAACAATAATTGTATTCACAGCTGCTACAATGAACCTAATTGATTTGAAGTAATTAAAATGATATTTTAGAAATCTCACAACATTTATATACTACTAATACTGGAAGTCCTTTCATCATATACAAATATGAAATAATTAACTCATAATTTTTCTTAAAAAATAATTGGTATATTCAAATTTTGATTTACGAAAAAAAAAAATTTTTAATAATTAAATAATAATTTCATTATTAAGATATATATTTTAATATGCGACCTATTGAAAATTTAAAGGAGTTTTGAAATAAATTTGTGACATATTTTGTCTTATTATTTTGGTATTTTAGAAAAAAAAGCCTGATGGCCGAGAGACTATCGCTCTGGCACTCGGGTTTGAGCTCCGGATAGATGTTTCCAGTGGCTCGGAGTTCACCATAAACAGTAGGCCTCGGTCGAATATCACAGCACAGCGTTCGGCATAGAGTTGACAACTTCACCCCATAAAAAAAAAATCTCCTGCCTCGAATTCTGCCAGTAGGCAGACGGCCTTGACCCACCATGGGGTAGGGGATGTTGATTTCAAATGTAGTTTAATACGTACACATATCATTCAACATAACGAGTAATAGCTCCGCAACTGTTTAATACATAATTTTTTTTACCAAAGAAATAATTCTCATTTGCTTTAGAAGCTTCATGAACAACCTCATACGCTAGATAAAGTAAGGTCGTTGGCAAAATCTTGAAAAAAATTTGAAATCATCCTGACTTGTCAACCTTCTCAAGAAAAGATAATACTTCACTTTTTTTTCCAACCAACTCAACAATCTTTCCAAAGATAACATCCCTTTATCACGAAGGCAGAACAAGGTAGAAAATAAACTGATATTGTATGACATTGGAAAATGCATACAGATCATCAGCCCATTGCAAATATTTAATCATCCCATAAATTCATCTACTTTCAAGGAGACTGCCCATCTTCTATTCCGAATACTACAAATAACTGTCAGATGTCTTTTATGTCTTATATCTTTTCCTCGATAAGACCCTATTGTGAAGAACGAAGAATGTATAAATCAGGGGTGGCCAACCTGCCTTGCCCCGTGAGATTTATCACACTTTTACAAAATATATTTATTTCATTATGGTCAAAGTAGTGAAAACCAACGTATTAAAAAATACATTATGTGTGCATCCATCAATTCAAAAATGAACTGACGAAATGATGAGAAAAAAAAATAAACTTTGATTTTAAAATAATATTCTTGCGAATATAGAACAGATATTGCCTGTTTTATTTATGAGTTGGCAGTTATGAGTTCGAGTTTACAGTTACATTTTTATAACACTTACGAAATTGAGAAATTATCCAATTTGAGAGATCCGGCACAAAAAGTTGCTAGAGCTTTTGGTTCAACTTAATCTGCAAATCGTTTTTTCGATTCAAACACAACGATCGAACACAAAACACGCTCGAAAAAACGGACGCTAACCTGCAACACCCATTACGATGTGCAAATACCCAAATGGAGATCGATTGTAAAAATTTCGTGAAAGGGTGGAGAAACAAATATCGCACTAGTCAAATAAATATTTTCGAATGATTTTATTTTTTTTTTTTTATTTCGTTTATATTTATATATTTTTTATATTTCATTTTTAGTGTTACATATGTCTTTACAATGTGCTTTTATATCATTATCATTATATTATCTATGTTTACATGTAAGAATAATAGTGAACACAATAATAATAACTCATTACGCTTCAATTTTTCACTCCAAAAAAAAATGTCTGTTGTAGGTTTAAATCTAATATGGGTATATATAATTTTATATGCTGGCCGCGGAGTTAGGATGCATTTCCAAAGTGGCCCGCAAGATCATTCGGGTTGGCCTCCTTGGTATAAATGAGTGTTAAATAAAAAAAGGAAAGTTATTGCACACGTATCAGTCCATCACAGATAAATAAATACTTAATAAATTCGTCCCCCTTAAAAACACCTGATCTTTTTTTTATTTAGAATGCTACATCCACTGCCAAATCCTTCATGGAAGAATGCCACATAACTTCAGTGCCACTGACAGAAACGAGTTAAACATCCAAACATTTCTCAAAAGCCTTTCTTCTCTCCAGTAAAATCACTTCTACTTTTAAATAAACTACCCGTTTCTTAGTAGGAAAATATCGTCGGTCAGAGGCAAATTAAAAGAAATATATATTTATATATTATATATCCATCTCCTTTTCTACTTTCATTAAATATTATTTTTTTTCTTCCTTTTCAAAGGATTGATGATCTTTTTACTTTCTATATTTTTGTTCTACGAAACCTAAATCGACGGAAGAAGCAAAAGCACAGACAGCTTTCAATCGGTAAAGTGTTAAAAGCGGAAGTTCTTTGTTAGTTAGAGCTGTAGATTGGCGCCGACAAGCATTTAAATTGTGAAGCAGAAAGATCAGACTTATAGGTTGAATTAATTGAGTTGCAAATCTAACAATCATCTCAAGCAGTTGTTTCTAAATATGCCAAAGTTAGAATTATACAAATCATTATCGAAAGTAAGTTTCCCAAATTTAATATCACACGACCAGAAAATCAGTGCTATGTTTGCTTCATTTTATGTATGTGAACGTAGTTTTGAGCCTCTAGCAAAAAGAGGCTCAAAACTACTTCAAACGAGATCCTCGCCACTGTCCCTCCATTCTATAAAACTTTATATCAAACAAATAATGACTAAAAACTACAAGCTACAAATTCATGATGAGATCAAGTCAAAGCGTTGGAGAGCTGAAGATCTTTTAGCAATACCCAACAATCCGCGACGGCATGCTGTCGCCCAGTTCCGACTGGCCATGACTGTCTAGCAGAACATCTCGATCGCATTAAAATCTTTTCGAATCCTGGCTGTCCCCTATGTGGTTCAACAGATCCAATGAACAGAGACCACCTCCAACGATGTGCGGTACTTGACGGCGACAGCGCTTTTTATTGGCGTGCGAGAGAACTCTTAAGGCAATGACTTCGGTCATCTGTGCATTTTCTGGACATTTATTCTTTTGTATTTTTTTTCCCTTGTTATTTTTGTTATTATTACTATTTTTTATTCTTCTTGTACTTGCCTTGCCATTGGAAATAATATATATATATATATATATGTGAACAAATATTTTCGACTATGAACCTTAGAAAGAATTATTTCAGAAGTAGACTGACAGATGAGCATTTAACGTCGTTCCTTAGAATAAGTACATCTCATTTCGAACCGCAATATAACGAATTTTTAAAAATGAAATCGCAATTTCATTCCTCTCATTAACATATTTAAATTGCAATACTTGTATATTGTTTTTAAATTTTAGAAAAATTTATCTTGGCCCGCCAAACTTTTTTTTTTTTTTTTTTTCGATTTGTGGCCCACGACCGAAAAAGTTTGTCCATCCCTGTAATAGGGGGATATATAATTTTATATGTGACCCGCGGAGTTAGGATGCATTTCCAAAGTGGCCCGCAAGATCATTCGGGTTGGCCACCTCTGGTATAAATGAATGTTAAATAAAATTGGAAAATTATTGCACACGTATCACTCCATCACAAATAATTAAGTACTTTATAAACTCGTCCCCTTAAAAAAAAAAAAAAAAATGCCACTTTTTTATTTAGAAAGACACATCCGCTGCCAAATTCTTCGTGGAAGAATGCCACATAACTCCAGTGCCACTGACAGAAACGAATTAAAACATCCTTTCTTCTCTCCAGTAAAAAACTCTTCTACTTTGAAATAAACTTGGCCCGTTTCTTATACGGAAAACATCGTCGATTACCCAAATCCATCTTGCCAAAATGATGCATAATTTCAATGGCAATGACAGACACTAATCTCTGTCTCCAGTAAACAACTTAACCATCCTCAAGATAACTCTCTCCGCACTTGCTGTTCCTTCTTCAAACCTTAATTGTGAAGGTGGTGAGGGATTGAAAACAAAACCAAGGGGGTGCAGAGAACTTTGCAAAGAAAAAAAAAAAAAAAAAAAGAATCGGCAAGCAAGCAGCAAGTGCATTGCACCCCCAGACCCTGCCATGTGCCACGACCCCGGATGAAAAATCTTTTCCACCCCCTAACCTTTAAATCCTCTTCTCAAGGTCACGTCTATCCATTCCCCTCGACCCAGCGAACAGGGGAAGGGATGGTCCTCATCGCCAATCCCCTCCACTGCGAATGTTGTGGTGCACAGATTACAGACCTCCCTTCTGGAAGAAGCCCATGGCAGGTCGAGACGAGGAAATTGCAGGAGACAGGGATGTGAAATTCATGCTTTTATGAACAAGGGGAGACTGTTCTGGAAGAGAGGGATTTATTGACTCTAGGGGGAGGCTTGAGTCGAGGGGCGAGACTTGTTGCTCAGACGATTATTCCGGCCCTGCTTTTCTCATCGTCTGTCTCTCTCTTAGTGGGGGATTTTCTTTTTTTTTTTTTTTTTTTTTTTTTTGGTACTTTTTCGTCTGGTTTTGGGGGTGAGGTGATTCATGTTTTGCTGTAGACGGGGACGTTTTTGATGTCCTTGTTTATGAAAAATAAAATAGTCAGACGTTTTGCTTGCAAAACATGTGTTGGCTTTCAGTGATTTTTAAAAAGAGTCGCTGATCAATTCTTTTGAATATTTTCCTCTTATATGAAATTTTGAACGCGAATTTATAAACTGATTATCATATTTCTTAAACAAAGAGAACTTGAGAGAATTAATTTTATACATATGTTAATCGAATGAATTTGTGTTGTACCCTTATTAGACCTATTTTGGCCTGTATGTCTCTGAAACTTGGATTTTGGCAAGATCTGATGAGGTCCATTTGGGTATATTTGAGAGGAAGATTTTAATTGCTATTCTTGTAGGTGTTAGGGAAAGTAATTGTTGGAGAAGGAATTTATTTTGTACCCTTATTAGACTTATTTTGGTCTATGGCTCTGAAACTTGGACTTTGGCAAGATCTGTTGAGGCCCATTTGCTTATATTTGAGATAAATATTTTAAGGGCTATTCTTGTAGGTGTTAGGAAAGTGATTGTTGGAGAAGAAGGTTCAACGCAGAAATTTATAAATGCTATAAAGACCCAGATATTTTAAAATTTATTAAGATCAATAGATTAAACTGAGCTGCTCATGTATTTAGGATGAATGATTTAAACCCTGTAAAAGCTCGTTTTTTCAAAGCCACAGGGATACTGGCAACTGGCGTACCGATTACAGAGTACCAATGGGGATAGACCCTCTAACCTCCTCATCTTAATTCATATATAAATTTACAGTTAATAATTGGCTGCTGAATGTTAGTATATGGTAAAAATAAAGTTTCTAAAATTTTTAAAAATGGTACTCTAAAAAATTAAAACATTACTAAAAATAAATAAAAGTAAGGTAAAAAGAATAAAAAGTTTAAAATTAAAAATAAAAGAATTTAAAAGGGCTGCCCATGTATTTAGAATGAATGATTTAATCCCTGTAAAAAGGCTCATTTTGGCAAAGCCACAGGGACAAAGAGAAAGAGAACTACCCAAGTTCCGATGGATATACGCAGTTGAAAAAGATTTTGCTGTACTAAAGGTTAAGAATTGAGGACCCTTGTCACAAAGAGGAAAGCATGGAAATCTCTTCATAGAAAAGATTTGGCCCGCTTTCGGCTATTGTGCTATTAATGATAATGATGAGTTACTTTGTATTATCATCCATATTAACCCAGTATTTAAAATATATAATATATATATATATATATATATATATATATATATATATATATAATGGTATAATGATAAAAATATCATAAATAAATGATTAATCTAAAAATTTTGCAGGAGCTATTTTGCATTGTATGGGTAGAGTCCATCTCTATTTGAAGATAGTGAACTAATGAAATTGTTTATGACGGTTGACAAATTAAAAGATTTTGTTTTTCAAAACTCAAATTTTTAAATGCAATTAAAATATGAAAATTTAGTATTTTTCGAACATAATTTTCCCATTAGCGACATTAAAAGTGATGGAAATATGCGTTTGTATTCCATACATCAACCACATTTAAAATCTTAATTAAATTAAAGGCAATTGCAATTAAAATAAGAATTGAACCATAATTAAAATAATTTACTTATTCTGAATATGAACTGTAAGTAATCGCTAAAGGAAAAGAAATGCGAAAACCTCAATATCATTTTATGTTTAGTTTTTATAGTTTTTTAATATGATTTTTCTCAATTTTTATAAATTAAAAGAAACGCATTTGTTGAGTTATTATTAATTTTTTTTTTTAAATATTTAATTATATTTTTTAAATTAAGAAATTATTATAAATATACTTTTAAATATTATGTAAAGCTAAAAAAAAAAAAAAATTGTTTTTAATAAACAAAAGTTGCATTACTGTTAATATTTAATATTTTAGAGACAATTACTTTAAGTCAGTCTGATTAAATATAACATTTACTAAAATTTATGTGCATCAATGTTATATGAATGGGGCCTGAATGGCCGAGTGGCTAGCGCTCTGGCGTTCGGTACCACAGGTATCGGGTTCAAATCCCGGCTTTGCCATGGGTGTTTGTAGTGGTTCGGAATCCACTTTAAACAGTAGGTCCCGGTCCCAATAGGATTGTAGAGCGCTGCAGGGCATTGTTACCCGCGTCCGTGGCTTACCATCAAGTTACACGCGCCCCTGGGTAATGCAAAGTGAGTAACATCGGTGCAGCCCTTTATGGCGAAGATCACGGTCCGTTTGCCAGTTGCATTAGAAGAAAAAGAAAAAAAAATGTTATATGAATAGAAAGTAGCAGTTTCAAAAGAATTTTAATGATAATTTTCATATTTAAAAGTTTTATTAATTTTTATACACTCTTACTTTTTTTTTTTCTGATTATTATTTTTTTTTTCTCATTTTAAGTTTACAATCTTTTCTAACCAATTCAGTTTTTTTAAGTTCTTTAAATGAATCTGAATATAATAATTTGTTCCATTTCTTATTTTTCTGCAAAACAAAAATTTTAAATGAAAACATAAATTGGAGACTTGATATAAAATTTTTAGATTATATTTCCTTACATTTTTTTTTTCTTTCAATTCAATTTAAAAATTAAATAAAAAATTAAAATATATATATAAACACGTCTAAATTTATGGAAATGACAGTAGATTAAATTTTTTATATTAACTTTTTTACTGAAGCAATTTAGAATTCATACCAAAATATATTACTTTTCAAATAGATTTCTATGTAAATTATAATAATAATAATATATAATTATATTAAAATATTTAGTTTAAAAAACTTGTTTTATATAAATTAACATTCATGACTAAAAAGAAATACATATTTACTTTATTAAATTAATTTCGTTCTAAAGTTAAAAATAGATGGTGAAAGTCACAGTTTTTGATACGAATTGATTGAGTTATTGTTGACGAATTGACTTCTGATTAAAAATTCATTACTCGTGCTGTGCTTTTTCAATATACAATACAGTTTTAAAACATACAATACAATAAAATACAGTTGATGATTATAAAAAGAAAAACAATTATATTTTTCAATTATATATATCATTGAAATAATTATATCTCAATATCAAATAGCAATACGTAACT